>OX336401.1:96134179-96320237 GCA_946902985.2 Meconema thalassinum
CGAAAAGATGAAGGAGCACTGGAGGAAGCAGAAAGAACAACAAGGACTAAACATTGAAATTGGTTCGTGGTCCTCAGAAGAAAGTAGAAAGAAGAATAATAACATGCAATAATGTTAGTTATAAATGTCCTTAAATACCGACAGTAGTGGCTACGCGGGCTAAAGCGCAGCGTTAGGTCAAGGGGCCAAGCTCTCTGCTGTCTCGGTAGACGCGTGGGTTCGAACCCCACCGTCGGCTGTCCTTGAAATGGTTTTCCGTGGTTTCCCATTTTCAACACCAGGCAAATGCTGGGACAGTACCTTCTGACAGGTCACGGCCGCTTCGTTCCACATCCTTGCCCAGTTTCATTCACCATCATCCATTCCATCTCTCATCCCGACGCGCAGGTCGCCCACGGGCGTCGAATAGAAAAACCTGCACTCGGCCTCTCAGGAGGCTACACGACAAAAAAAAATCCGTAAATGTAGGTCAGATGTTAGGAAAACGTAAAATAATTTAACAACGAAAGTTATTAACTAGGTTATCAAATACATTCTACGGAGAATTGACAAAATTCACTTCGCTTCCGTTCATTAAATTTACTATCACCGCACTCGGTTATACTCGATAAAAAATATTCTACGTTTTTATAGTGGTCCTCAACGTCACTGAAGTTTCTTCTCAAATTAAGCGGGAAATGCTTTAACTGCAGTTTATTTAAAGAAATGAAAACATAAACATCTGGGGAAATAGTGAGCTGGAAGTCCAGGAAAAACTGAATGTCTGGAATGATCATTTGAGAAAATATGGACTGAAAGTAAGTGTTACAAAAACTGCTGGAATGTCTGTTAGCAGACAGAGAAGTAAAGATAATATAATGGTGGAGGGCGTACAGTTGGAAACAGTAAACCAGTATCAGTACCTTGGATGTTTAATATCAAGTGCTTGAATTAAATAATCGCATTCAGAAATAAAGTCAATTCTATCAGCAAGTTCGATATCTACTCTGGAATAAACAAGTGCCACTAAGATCAAAACAAACTCTGTTTCGAACATATTTTGTCCCTATATTGACTTATGGGTTGGAAACATGCACAACTACCAAAAAAGATGACAGCAGACTTCAGGCTTCAGAAATGAAGTTTCTAAGAAGCATGCTTCAAAAAACTAGGAAAGACAAAGTAAGAAATGAGAAGATAAGAGAACAAGCTGGAATAAATCAGTCCCTGATGAGACCATAACTAGGGCACGTTTGCGATGGTTTGGTCACGTCAAACGTATGGCAGACTGAAGAATTGCCAAACAATGGTTACATACTGAGATTACTGGAAAGAGACCTATTGGAAGACCTAGGATGAGATGGCTGGACCAAGTGAAGGAAGATATCACATCCAAGGGAATTAACTGGGATGAAGTCTTGAAGGAGCAGTGGTACATGAATGGACTTAAATGGAGAGCGCTCGTAAACCACACCCGGGAAACTGGAGTGGAAACTTGATGATGATGATGACAACATAAACACTTATTTTATAGTTTCCTGTTCTGATTGTTGTCATTTCGTCCCTTCATTAATTTCTGTGTGTTTATGAGTTTAATTACTGAGCGGTATTTCTCTGCATTTCTATTGGCCGTATTAAGTCACGTGCCTCCTTTCTTAAGCGTGTCACAGTTTTATCTCTCTTTTATTTATTACCATTCATTGAGAATATAACCCATCCCTTCAGTCTCACCTCTTTTGTTTGTTCGGGATGGCCGAACTAGTTTCTACCCTCGCGGATACTCCTTTGACTTGCACATTCCGCCTCTGGTTTTATTTAAAATTAAATCCAATTCTCATTCACTGTTCTCTTTCAAGCTACCGTATCCATATCCATTAACAATCATATTCGGCTGTCTCGCTGTAGCGAAATAAAATAATTTCTCTCCTCGATATTTAAACACTGCAATCACGCGTACACCGCCCTTGTGTAGCAATACGGCATACAATATTATTTATGTTGGACGATGTCGAAATGTAAATATTATGTCAGAAAACTGTATCATAATGAGGGTCATTATAACAATATTTTTCATTATGAAACAGTTTCTCCCACCAATCAGAGCTCAAGAAACAGTTGTGGGACCAATTAAGTAAGGATAGCATCGCACCTGCGCTGACTTCCGAGGCCTCCTATTTTAAATTTCACTGCGTGGCTAGTGTCATAGTGGGGTATTTGAGGAGGCCATGGTCAAATACAAGGTATTCTCTGCGTCCCATGCGCTCTGTTCAGTACATAAAACTGGCGAAATCTCGACAGATATTTATGAATATTTATGTTCGAACATAAAATAGTTATAATTATCGTCGAACATAAACAGTTGTATGCAACTCGCCCATAATGATAATTAAGACACTCGTGTCTTAATTATTGCCATTATAGGCTCGTTGCATGTGAGATCTGTGCTGGACAAAACGGAGGCAGACAGGTTTTTCTCCGGGTACTCCGGTTTTCCCTGTCAAAATTTCATTCCAGCAACACTCTCCACTATCATTTCATTTCATCTGTCATTCATTTAATCATTGCCCCAGAGGAGTGCGTCAGGCCTCGGCAGCCGGCACAGTTCATATCCTCGCCGCTAGCTGGGGGCTTCATTCATTCCATTCCTGACCCGGTCGAAGACTGGAAGCAGGCTGTGGATTTTCATTTTTCATAGGCTCGTTGCATAATGTACTATTATTTAAGGCGCAGGTGGACCAAATTCTCGCGAGGAAAGTCTAGAGGATATTCTGCTCTCAGCTTGGTTAATCCTTTATAGGGAAGAATATTATTGCAGATCTTTTATTTGAAATCATTTTAATTTAATTTTAATTGTTTACCCTAATATTAATTATTATTAATTTTAAATTTTGGTTTCTTTAACATTTTAATGTTCTTAAAATTAAGATTATAAAATAGGTAATTGAATTGTAATTCTTATAAGCTTATTTTAGCCTATTTTCATTTATTAAAAAAATAGGCTCATGAGATCCGTGTGCGTGTGGGAGTCGTGTGTGTGTCTCCCTCTAATAACTTCTAAACGGCTGGAACGATTTCAATGAAACTCTGTAAGTTCATAGCACTATTCCGGACGACCCTGACCGTTTATTTGAAATTTTGTTACGTCTCACCAATCCAACATGGCGGCTGTGCGAAATATTTCACCAGCATTCAATGTCTCAGAAACTATTCCCGATATCACCCTGGATTTTTTTACGTTGATAAAGGGAACTACTAGAAGTTCACTTATGTGACTTTTGAAAAAATGGTTACTACAAAGCCAACATGGCGGCCACGCGAATTTGCGACTTTTAAATAGACGTTTCTCGCGATTTAATCAACCAAACGCAATAAAATTGGTACAGTATATCTTTATACACATTGCAATGCACCGACATCTAACTTCGTTCAATTGTTTACATAACCAGAAGATAACAGATGTGCGAAATATTTCACCGGCATTCTGTATCTCTGAAACTATTAGTGGTATCACCCTAAAATTTTGTACGGAGATAAAGGGCACTACTGGAAGTTCATCTATAAGACTTTCAAAAACCGGTTTACAACAAAACGAACATGGCGGCCAAGCGAATTTGAAAATTTTAAATAGACCTTTCTCGCGATTTAATGTTCCAAACGCAATGAAATCTGGTACAAGAAATGTTTATACACATTGTAATGCACTGGTATCTAATTTAGTTGAATTGTTTACATAACCTCAAGATGGCGGCTGTGCGAATTTTAAAATTAAGTTTTTATTTCTTGTGTCGTAATCATGCGATCGAAGTGAAAGTTTGAATAATGAATCTACGCAAAATTTTCCTTTAATGGTACATGACTCTAATAGTATGGCCTATACATTTAACAATCCAACATGGCGACCATCCGAAATATTTAGACGGCTCTGAATATCTACGAATCTATTATAGCAATCAAACTGAATTTTTTGATGTTCATAGGGGCTATGAACTTAAGTTCACCCATAGGACTTTAAATAACCTGGTGATCACAAATCCAACATGGCGGCGACGCGAATTATAAATATTCAAATGGACGTTTCTTGCAATTTAACCATCCGAGTGCAGTGAAACTAGGTACAGTAAATCCTTATACGAATGTTAAACCACTGGCATCTAATTTATTTCAATTGTTGCCATAACCACAAGATGGCAGCTGTGCGAAATTTTAAAATCTCCCTGTTACTTCTTGTGTCCTATCATGCGATTGAAGTTTGAATGCTACACGTACACAATAATCTTCATGTAACAGTACATAAGTCTAGGACCTACATATATAAAATCAAACATGGTGACCATCCGAAATATTTCGTCGGTTCTCAATATCTACGAATCTATTACAGCAATCAAACTGAAATTTTGTATGTTGATAGTGTTGATAAGTAGGATATATAAAAATAGGCTGTATAGTCCTTACGGAACTACTTGTTCATTATGAAATAGTTTCTCCCACCAATCAGAGCTCAAGAAACAGTTGTGTGACCAATTAGATAAGGATAGCATCGCACCTGCGCTGAGTTCCACGGCCTTTTAATTTAAATTTCACTGCGTGGCCTAGTGTCATGGTAGAATAATCGAGGAGGCCATGGTCAAATACAAGGTATTCTCTGCGTCCCATGCGCTCTGTTCAGCACATAAAACTGGCGAAATCTCGACAGATATTTATGAATATTTATGTTTATAGTTATAATTATCGTCGAACATAAACAGTCGTATGCAACTCGCCTATAATGGCAATTAAGACACTCGTTTGGAAATTATAAAACTCGCTTCGCTCGTTTTATAAACATACTCGTGTCTTAATTATTGCCATTATTGGCTTGTTGCATAATGTACTATTATTTAGGGCGCAGGTGGACCAAATTCTCGCGAGGAATATCTAGAGGATATTCTGCTATTAGAATATTATTGCAAATCTTTTATTTGTAATCATTTTAATTTGAATGGAATTGTTTTACCCTAATTAATATTATTATTATTATTATACCGACAGTAGTGGCTACGCTAGCTAACGCGCAGCATTAGGTCATGGGGCCAAGCTCTCTGCTGACTCGGTAGACGCGTGGGTTCGAGCCCCACCGTCGGCCGTCCTTGAAATGGTTTTCCGTGGTTTCCCCATTTTCAACACCAGGCAAATGCTGGGACGGTACCTTCTGACAGGCCACGGCCGCTTCCTTCCACATCCTTGCCCAGTTTCATTCACCATCATTCATTTCATCTCTCATTAACTCCTCTCATGAGGTTGGCGTCAGGAAGGGCATCCGGCCGTAAAAACAATCGCCACAAAGACTTCCATCGCATCTCATCCCCGACCCCGTTGGAAAACGGGAATAATAAGGGGTAGACATACATACATTATTATTATTATTATTATATTCGTTCATCCCCCTAAGGAGCATGTGGAACCATTAATTAGCACTGGAATTCATCTTTTTGAACTTCTTATTCGCCCAAAATTTCTTCATTCTGACACTCTGGGCCTGCCGTCTTTCTTGTGTCCATGAGTTTTGGAGTTTCAAGCTTTTCTCGGATGGATTCTTGGGTGTAAATTTGTGGGTGTTGATCTTTTGTCTGTATGTCGTCCTTGTTGTAGCCATTGCATCAATGTCGACTTCAGTAAGGTCCATTTGTGTGTCTACTAGCCAGCGAATTTTGGTTTGTCGATTCCCATTGATAACCCCTCCCTATATTATTCTGCTAAGGTCCCATTCCAGTTTTGTACCGAAAATAAGGTCCCATTAACACCAACCTACACATATGGGGTACATACAGGTTCAGTATTACCCAATGCGTAAGCGAAACGCACTCACTTCTCTTTAAATGCCTCACAATTAAATAAATACCTTAAACATGTATATTTACAGTGAAATAATGAAAGAATGCAACACGGTAACCATGGTAACAGAATCTCACAGGTCCCTCTATTTCTGTAAGACGCAATGCAATTCCAATTATTACATTACTGTGAAAGTTTCCAGACGGTTATAAGGTTATCACTGAACCAAATTAAGCCGTAAAATTCATCAATACATTCAGTATAATGCGCTTAAGGGGGTGGAAAAGGGGGATTGGGATTCGGGCACACAGTGAAATTTAAATAGAGCGATGAGGAAGAGACCAAATATTGATAACCAAGGTTTGATACATTTATTTGATTTGTGAAGTAATAACAAACATTTTCATTTAGGAGAATAATTAAAAGAAGCTAATAAAAAATGCAAGGTTTCTCCAGGAAACTTAGAATAAAGAAGAATTATAATAAAAATGCATAAAAAGGCCATATAAAGGCGATTAAAAAAGTATGTTTAAGAAAAATATCTAAAAACAAGCAAGAAGCAAGAAAAAAGGCTTAGCCTTGAAAAATGTATAAACCAAGTGAAGGTAGTTCACGTTACCAATAATTCGATACTTTTGTACTTAGTATTTGGCCCGCAGGAAGCGGGTTGTGATCCAAACGAAGGCTTCCTCTAAGCTGCCTCGGCATGCGTTCCGAGAAAGATGGATGGTGGCTCCCTTGGCGAATTGCACCCCGCAGGAACAGACCTCTTGGTAATGATCTGTCCGGTGGTTTACAATCAATTGTAGTTTCTCATCGCCGAGCTGTAGTGAGCTAGCGGGCTGACTTAGTTGCTGAGGTGAAGGTCGTTGACTCATGCCTCGCCCAGCATGACAGAGTCCGAGTGATGAAGCATGCCGCCTGGCAAGGTTCCAGCCACTCAATGTTTACTAACAGGGCCTTCCCAAGAAGGGCCTTGCTGTGGAACGGCAGGCAGCCGTGGTCAGACTGGTTCAAGCAGGTAGATGTAGACAAGGCCGCAGAACGGCGAAGCGGAGAATTTATAGTGGAAATGACGACAGCGCGTCGAACAATCCAGAATGAAGGCGGGGCGTCAAACAGCCAATCAGCGCACAGCCCAAGCACATTGCGACGGTTGCCGCTGAGATGAGCACAGTACCTCATGAAAAAGTGTGACAGTATGGTGCGTCTAGAAAGACACTTCAGAAAAAGGTGAGTTGACAAGAATAATAAAGAACAACAATTCAAATGAAACGTAAGTTAAGTAAATAATCAGAACACCGTGTTCATACTGCAATTATAACGGAAAAAAATAATGGGGCAAAAATGAACGAATGTTTCAAACCGTGCGGGAAACATAGCCACAAAAAAAAACATTCGCAAAAGCGAACATGCTGGGAGGGGCGAGAAAAAATTGCAGTAAGAAGTCGCAGAAGTTAGGTCTCGCGTGGCAAAGGAGCAATCATAGTGATTGGCCTGAGAAACTGGCCAGCAGAAGTCCGCAGTTTTACCACGCGAATCCTACCATCTCTGCCAGGAAAGCACTCAACAATCCTACCCAAATTCCAGACAAGAGGGGGACTAGGGTCTTTCAAAAGGACCAAGTCCCCAATCTGAAGGTTGGAGCAGGAAACACGCCATTTGCCACGCTGCTGAAGCAAACCGAGGTATTCCAACCTCCAGCGGCGCCAAAAATTGTTGCGCAAACTTTCAATTTTGCGCCAAGAAATGGCTAAAGAAGATGGAGAATTAGAATATAATAAAGATGGGGAGGCAGTCAATGGACCACCGATAAGAAAATGGCCCGGCGTTAATGGTAGAAGATCTGAAGGGTCATTAGATAAGGGTGATAAAGGACGAGAATTAATTATGCCTTCAATAAAAATAATTACGGAGTTAAACTCTTCATGAGATAGGGGGGTGTGGCCACAAACACGTCTAAGGTGTTTCTTGGTGAGTTTCACACAAGACTCCCACCGTCCACCTTGATGGGGCGCATAAGGGGGGATGAAGTGCCACTTGAAATTTCTCTGGTGAGCATAATCAGTAATCCTTTCCAGCGCTGCATTTTGAGTAAGAGCTCTCTTAATTTGCTCAGAAGCTCCGATAAAATTTTTAGCATTGTCGGAGAATACTTCTGAAGGAAGCCCTCGGCGAGCAGAAAATCTGGCAAAAGCTGCCAAAAAATAAGCAGTAGAGGCGTTGGTAACTAGTTCTAAGTGTACTGCTCCGGTGACCATACATACAAACAGCGAAATATAGAGTTTTCCACAAATACATCTTTTGGCCTCAGGAGAATTTTTTCTGTAAACAAAAGGCCCGGAATAATCCACCCCCGTAAAGGCAAAAGGTCTAGCAGGCGCAGATCTAAAGTTGGGAAGATCACCCATGAGCTGAGTGGTAATTTTAGGGTTGGATTTAAAACATGGAATGCACTTCCGGATAACAGAGGTAACTTCATGGACTCCGTTTATGGGCCAATACCTTTCCCGAATGATGGAAAGTAATGTACGGGTTCCAGCATGAAGATGCTGGTAATGATACTGACGAATGATTAGAGAAGTGACATGATGCTTTGAAGGAAGAATAATTGGGTGTTTTTTATCCTCAGAAAGATCAGCCAAAGATAAACGTCCTCCCACTCTTAATAAACCATCAGCATCCAAAAAGGGGGCGAGTGAGGATAGCCTACTCGATTTCTTGAGGGATTGACCTTGAGACAACACCTGACATTCTTCAGAGAATATTTCTTGTTGAGTAAGCCATAAGATTTTTGTAGTGGCTAAACCTAATTCAGAAAGGGTTAAATATGGCTTAGGAAAAAGAGGTTGTTCTACCACAAAATATTTCCAACGAAGGAGATAAGCCATAACCCTCACCAATTTATGAAAAGAGGAATATCGATGCAAGAGAAGGGGAGAGTCAGAAACGAAAAGAGAAGATCCAGTAATCTTACCAACATCTGGCAAGTCTGATAATTCCGGAAGAGGAAAATTTGGCCAAGCGGAAGGTTCTTGTAGAAGCCAAGAAGGACCGTGCCAGTATAATGTCAGGTTAGCCAACATAAGAGGGGAACATCCCCGAGAGATGACATCTGCAGGATTCTCCTTGCCAGATACATGATGCCATTGTTCAAAGTTAGACAATTGTTGTATTTTGGACACTCTATTAGCTACAAACACCTGCCAATGCGAGGAGGGTTTGGCAATCCATGCCAACGTGATGGCTGAGTCACTCCAAAAGTAAGTTTTGCTAAATCGGATTTTCAAAGATTGGCGGATTTTGACCGATAATTCAACCGCCAGAAGAGCAGCACAAAGTTCCAGTCGTGGCAAGGATAAGGATTTAAGAGGAGCCACCTTTGACTTAGCGCAAATTAAATTGGAAAAGAAATATGACTGGTCAAAATTGCGGCAAACAATATACGCACAACACCCATAAGCTTTCAATGAGCTATCGGCAAAGATGTGAAGTTCATATCCTCCACAGGAGGGAAAGGGAATAATCACTCGCGGGATAATGACATTGGAGAGATCTTCCAAGCTATTTCTATAAGAAATCCAATTTTTTTGCAACTCGGAAGGAACTGGTTCATCCCAACCAGTTTTCAAGGACCAAAGGTCTTGCATGAAAAGTTTTGCGGTGACGATAATTGGCGCCAAAAATTGGAGAGGATCAAATATTTTTGCAATCTCAGACAAAATTTGCCGCTTAGTTTGCGGTTTGATGTCACTGAGATTAATTTTGAAAAAGAAAAAATCCTTTTGAGGACTCCAATAGATGCCTAGAGTTTTGATAGAATTATTTTCATGAAGAAGCTCTACTGAGTCGTTATAGGCTGAAGTTAATGGAAATTTAGAAAGGAATTCTTCCGAATTAGAGTTCCATTTGCACAAGGAAAATCCGCCTCCCAAAAGCAAAGCTGTCAAATCTTTAGAGACCTGTAGTGCTTCAGATACTGACTCAAATGAATGAAGAAAATCGTCAACGTAAAATGATGATTTTAACACTTCAGAAGCCTTAGGAGAATACAACGGGCCATCCTGTTCAGCAAGTAATTTCAACGTACGTATGGCTAGAAAAGCAGAGGGCTTTAGTCCATAGGTTAAGGTTTTTAGCCGAAAAATCTTGACAGGTTTAGTAGGCTCGTCGCGCCAAAGAATTCTCTGAAGGTCGCACTGTTGTTGATCGACCAAAATCTGCCTATACATTTGCTTGATATCAGATATCACTGCGATAGGGAACAAGCGAAAATTCATCAAGACAGAAGAAATGTCAGATTGAATAGGAGGGCCTGATAATAATGTGTCATTCAGAGAAGTTCCATTGGCATCCAAAGCAGAGCCATTAAAGACCACCCTTATGTTTTCCTTTAAAATCTCATTCTTCCAAACTGGATGATGATTGAGGTAAATGACTTCAGATGGGGTATAAGAAGCCTCATCTTTCTTGGTAACAACCTCCATGTGATCAAGTGCCTCATATTCCTCCATAAACGTGGAGTATTGAGCTTTAACAACAGGGTCACGTTTAAATTTGTTTTCCACAGCATAGAGTGCTCTAAGAGCCCTAGGGTGTGTTTCAAATAAAAGAGGTGGATTATCCACTCGGGGCATTGTTACAACAAATCTACCCTCTGAATTACGTTTGGTTGTTTCACGAAACAGTTTTTCACACATTTCATTTTCAACCGAGGAAGGTGAAACTGAATCTATAGTTTCGATTTTACAAAATCTTTCTAAGTTGTAATCGAGACTTGTATTGACAAAATGACATTGAGAGAAATTTTGAAACGACTTACGAGGGACCTGACCCGTTACTAACCAACCTAGCTTGGTATGATGAACAAACACTCCAGGTGATATTTTAACCTTAGAGCTAAGGAGACATTGCCAAAATACTTGGGCACTGAGAAGTATGTCTACCGGGGCGCTCGTATTAAATGTTGGGTCCGCCAACTGAATGTTATGAGGAAATTGCCACTTTCTAATTTCAAAAGAAGTACTAGGGGTATTACTGCCAATAGTATCAATGGCAAGGCAATTCAACTGAAATGTTGTGTTAGAATTAACAGCATCTTTGATGTGAACACGAACGAAATGCAAAGATTTAACATTGCTATTGTTAATACCGGTAACCTGAATTAATGTAGGTTGCTTGGGAAGACCAAGTTTCTTAATGAGACGCTCACTTATGAAGTCATGGGTGGCGGCATTATCCAATAGGGCACGTGCTTCAAGCCATCTACCAGAAGAGTCTTGAACTTTTATTAACACGGTTGATAGTAGCACCTGGGAACTACGAATTGAGCTAGAGCTCTGAGTATAAGATTGCGCATTAGCTCCTGGGGATGCATCTTTAGAACATCCAGGGGAAGGAGCCTGACGTGGCTTTTCAAACCTATGAAGCAAGGTATGATGTTGAGCCTTGCAATGGGAGCAAGTATTTTTAGATAAGCAATCAGGCACCATATGCCTAGTTGACAAACAGTTATAGCAATATCTTTTTTGAGCTATTAATTTGCGTCTTTCATCGGTAGAAAGGGCTTTAAAGGCAACGCAGGAATATAACCTGTGAGGTGCTTTACAGAGAATACAATCCGTTGAGTTATGCTGAACAGTAAAGACAGCAGATTTGTTTATTTTGGCACCGACTGGTTTCACAACATTAGATTTGTTATCTGCACTTCCTGACATGTGACAGGCTACGGCTGACAAAACCTGACATCTATTATTCATAAACGTAAGCAATGAGCCATAAGTATATGAAGTGTCATTTGTTAATTCCCTTTCCCATGCCTTTAAAGTTGATGAATCAAATTTAGAAGTAACCAAGTGAACTAAGAATAGATCCCAGTGCTCGACCGGTTGATTCAACCGTGCCAATGCTCTGACGTGTAGTTGGACCGTGTCACTTAAGGCTCGCAGTGTTGACAAGCTGTCAGCTCGCAATGCGGGCAGGTTAAATAAGGCTTGAATGTGCCTCTGTAAACATAATTTTTCATTGCCATAACGGCCTTTAAGAAGCTCGATAGCAATGTTATAGTTTTCTCCTGTTAAGGGAAGTTCTCTTATAAGTTGAAGGGGTGGCCCCTGCAAAATGGATTTTAAGTAATGAAATTTCTGAATTTCCGGAAGTGTGGCATTATTATGTACTAATGAACTGAACAATTCAAAGAATGATTGCCACATCTCTTCCTTTCCTGAAAAATGCGGAATTTCAATTTTAGGTAGCAATGGTTTGATACCATTCCCATGGTCGCTAATTCTTCCTTGAGTTTCCTCTACCTTCAACGCCAGGGTCAAAGTTCTTACTAATGCCACAGCCTGAGCGTGTGTATCAAAGTAATTACTCTCTACTTCTTCCCTATCTGATTGATGTTCTGGACTTTTGATTTCAATTTCAAGTTGCACGAGATCATATTTCTCGTACGCCTGTTCAAAAGCTTTTAAACGCTGAGATATAATATCAAGATTTTGTTCCTCTTTCGGTAGAGTGGCTAGATATTTTTGAAAACGGGTAAGTTGACCTTTGTAGGCCGCCCGAGAGTTTAACAGTTTATCGTCTATTATTACTGGCATGGCTGGGAAGTTGGAATAACTCACCTACCAAAGCTGCTTGCGGCACCAGACAGACCTGCTTTCCAGAAAGAAACCAGTTATGGAGTAAGCTGGGATTGTCTCCGCTTTCCCGCAGATCTCCTGCGCTAGCCACGATATACTGAAATGTATAAGGCAAATATTAGATTACACAAGTTCTGTTTTTTTTGGAATAGAGTTTGTGGTCTCAGAATAAAGGTTCTGGGTTCGATCCCGGGTTTGAGGTACCATGGAAAAGGGGTGAGTAGTTAGCACCCCAACTGGGAAAAGGGGGATTGGGATTCGGGCACACAGTGAAATTTAAATAGAGCGATGAGGAAGAGACCAAATATTGATAACCAAGGTTTGATACATTTATTTAATTTGTGAAGCTATAACAAACATTTTCATTTAGAAGAATAATTAAAAGAAGCTAATAAAAAATGCAAGGTTTCTCCAGGAAACTTAGAATAAAGAAGAATTATAATAAAAATGCATAAAAAGGCCATATAAAGGCGATTAAAAAAGTATGTTTAAGAAAAATATCTAAAAACAAGCAAGAAGCAAGAAAAAAGGCTTAGCCTTGAAAAATGTATAAACCAAGTGAAGGTAGTTCACGTTACCAATAATTCGATACTTTTGTACTTAGTATTTGGCCCGCAGGAAGCGGGTTGTGATCCAAACGAAGGCTTCCTCTAAGCTGCCTCGGCATGCGTTCCGAGAAAGATGGATGGTGGCTCCCTTGGCGAATTGCACCCCGCAGGAACAGACCTCTTGGTAATGATCTGTCCGGTGGTTTACAATCAATTGTAGTTTCTCATCGCCGAGCTGTAGTGAGCTAGCGGGCTGACTTAGTTGCTGAGGTGAAGGTCGTTGACTCATGCCTCGCCCAGCATGACAGAGTCCGAGTGATGAAGCATGCCGCCTGGCAAGGTTCCAGCCACTCAATGTTTACTAACAGGGCCTTCCCAAGAAGGGCCTTGCTGTGGAACGGCAGGCAGCCGTGGTCAGACTGGTTCAAGCAGGTAGATGTAGACAAGGCCGCAGAACGGCGAAGCGGAGAATTTATAGTGGAAATGACGACAGCGCGTCGAACAATCCAGAATGAAGGCGGGGCGTCAAACAGCCAATCAGCGCACAGCCCAAGCACATTGCGACGGTTGCCGCTGAGATGAGCACAGTACCTCATGAAAAAGTGTGACAGTATGGTGCGTCTAGAAAGACACTTCAGAAAAAGGTGAGTTGACAAGAATAATAAAGAACAACAATTCAAATGAAACGTAAGTTAAGTAAATAATCAGAACACCGTGTTCATACTGCAATTATAACGGAAAAAAATAATGGGGCAAAAATGAACGAATGTTTCAAACCGTGCGGGAAACATAGCCACAAAAAAAAAAACATTCGCAAAAGCGAACAGGGGGTCAAGGGGCACTCTTGATTTTTTCACGCAATTTTCATGTGTGAGTGTGGTACGAAAGGTCTTTTCAACCCGAGAATAAAGGGTCTCCGAAAACCACATTTAAAGGCCCTTAAATTAACAGTGTCTGTGATATTCTCAGAAAACTAACTTCGCTCTGATATAGTTATGAAGGAATGACAAACCCCTAACCACTGCACCTTTTGCTGAATTGATGAAGTCTGATTATTCATACCTAGGATAAATCAGACATAGCATTCATGACTGAGATTTTGCTAAGTGTACTCTTTACAACTAGAATATTCGCGGGCGAAGCCGCGACGGGTAATGCCAGTAAGAAATATTTTCTTAGTCAGACGTGAATCATCCATTTGTGTTAAATGTCGATACAATTTCATACGCCGTTTGCATGCGACTGAAGAGAATCGTTCAGTTAATGGAGCCTTTTCTCATCCATGTACGCTATTGAAACATGGGCCCGAATATGTTCCTTAGTATCTGTCGTTCAATTTTTAGCCTATTTTCAATTTTGAAAAAATAGGCTTATGAGATCACCTTTTGTCCGTGTGTGTGTGCGTGTGTGTGTGTGTGTGTGAGGTGTGTGTGTGTGTGTCCCTAATAAAATCTAAACGGCTGGAGCGATTTCAATGAAACTCGGTAAGTTCATAGCACTATTCCCGGCGACCTCGACCGTGCCCTTCAAATTTTAATACGTCTCACCAATCCAACATGGCGGCTGTGCGAAATATTTCACTAGCATTCAATATCTCCGAAACTATTACCGATATCGCCCTGAAATTGTGTACGGTGATAAAGGGCACTACTAGAAGTTCACCTATGAGACTTTCAAAAACCTGGTGACTACAATACCAACATGGCGGTCAAGCGAAATTGAGACTTTTAAATAGACATTTCTCGCGATTGAACTATCCAAACGTAATGAAACTTGGTACAGCAAATGTTTATACACATTGTAATGCACTGGAGTCTAATTTAGTTCAATTGTTTACATAACCTCAAAATGGCGGCTGTGCGAAGTATTTCACTGACATTGTATATCTCCGAAACTATTACAGATACCATCATGCAATTTTGTACGGTGATAAAGGGTACTGATACAAGTTTACCTATGTATATTTCATAAACCTGTAAAGTACAAAACGAACATGGCGACCAAGCGAATTTGAAATATTTGAATAGACTTTTCTCGTGATTTAACTCTCTGAGCGCAGTGAAATGTGGTACAGTAAATGATTTTGCAGATTGTAATGCACTGCCATCTAATTTAATTCAATTGTTTACATAACCTCAAGATGGCGGCTGTGCGAAATTTTAAAATTGAGTGTTTAGTCTTGTGTCGTAATCATGCGATTGAAGTGAAAGTTTGAATAATGGAGCTAGGCAATAATTGTCCTTAAATGGTACATAACTCTATGGCCTATAGATATAACAATCCTAAATGGCGAGCTTCCGAAATATTTAGACGGTTCTCAATATCTACGAATCTGTTACAGCAATTAAACTGAAATTTTGTATGTTGATAGAGACAATTAACATGAGCAGGATATATGAAAATAGGCTGTATAGTTCTTCACAATATTATTATTGTCTGTTCAACTGGTGACCTCAACGTAATAAATTAATAAGTGTATTCCAACAATGCAATTGGTTTCATTTGTCAACATTTTTCACAAACTTGGCCAACTTTATTGTTTTGTCTGAGGTAATTAATTTTGTTTAGTGTCAAAAGTAACATTCTCAACTTGTTCAGACACAAAACTCACTGTCTCCAATGTTTGGATGCAAAAGTCACATAATCCAAAATTAAAACCCATTTTCAGATAAATTAATATAAATAATGAAACATAGTTTATATAATAAAGTGTAATTAAGTATAGCCTGCAACAAAAGCAAAGTCTCTAAGAGATTCCATTAGTTCCCATTTAAGAAGTTTTTTTTAAGTTCCTGTAAAATTAGGGAAAGTGGAGAACGTGAGTTTTACATCTAGACCCCTCATTTGGCTAATACACAACGCTTTATCAAAAAACACTATCAAGTTCCAACGTTCGCCGCTAGGTGTTAGTGACAGAAGCATCTGGTAGTCAAAGTTGGAACTACTAGAAATTGAACTTCGGGCGTTCATTCAAAATGCATTGAGTATACAATTTTATTTGTGTGTTGTGTTGTATTTTACAATGGCATTTTCTATTATGATCTATGGAGTATGAATGGCAAATATCTAAATATTTGACAATTTACTAAGCAGAAAGGTAAACAGTTTATTTTTATTTTATTTTGCAAGTTGATAATTTATTTCTCAAAAGTACCGTACAGTGGAATTCCCAGTGTACCCCGTTCCAGCCCTCAGACTAGAATTAAAATTTCTTGGCAGAGCCGGGAATCGAATTCGGACCTAAGGGATGGCAGCCAAGAATGCTATCCACTACACCACGAGTTAGTCTATTTTCAATCTTAATACTGTTTATAACTTAGCCAATAAGTTAAGATTAGGGTACAACCAAATTTACAATTACTTTATGCTCTTACCAAAGCAACACTTTCTTAATTCTTATTGGCTTTTTTTGGTGAGTGGAGGGGGGGGGGGGCCTCAGCACCCCCCTTATATATGCCCCTGATAAAGTACGCAAACGAAGTGACGCATAACTTTCGTAACTGTAGCTCTAAGCTATCGAGAGTTATTAATTTATAATTGAAATCTCAAGATGGCATCTTTGCGCTGTATTCAGTGTGACTAACTTAGGTGAGGACCCTTATAACTCATCTCTTGCCAATATTTGACTTAATTGCGCAATTTCATTCACAATTGTCGATTTTAATGTTCCAGTAATTTCCATAGCCACCTTCTTCTGTTCTTTTGCATTGGTTATACAAGGCCACTTATACGGTCCTAAGGTGAGAAAGACCTGCCTATCTCACCCATGTTAAATCTTTAAATGTTTGGTACACTTTACTCAAAATCTGTTTGGGCTAGCCAAATGGAATTTTCAGGGATTACTGTTTGGATCATTATCTGCAATAATAAGAAGGATTATTGATAAAAACGAAATAGTTTTACGAATATGATTTTTTTAAAGGTACGATGTTTTAATCCAAAATTATGTCGAAAAATATTTATATTTAATTTCGTAAATTATTTATAGAGATATCCCTTCTTATTACTGTTCATTAGGATGATGTTGATACATACAAAATAACTATGGACCTATCTTTATTAGTTTTCTTACAAATGGTACCAACGTAGTGAAAATGTTAAACTGAGAAAAATTAGGTTGAAGTTTGTCATTACATTTTGTTACCTATGACAATTCTTAGAACATTCCTGCCCCATAACTTGCATTATTTCGAGCATCACTGGTTATTTTGCTTTTCCTACTTCATTTAGATTTTAAATAAATAAATAAATAAATAAATAAAAACAATATGAATAAATAAATGCGTTTCCCTTTTCAAATCAACGATTCAATATTGGGACAGATGACCTCGTTGTCCCCCCCCCCCTTAAACAATATTTCTTCAATAGGTCAGTGCAAAATCACAGTGATTATAATATTATGACGATGTTCAGTAACCACTAGTAACATAAACAATGCAGGAAGTTGTCATTGTTACCAACACAAAGTCTGCGCTCAACAGAGCAGACAAGAAGTGAGTTCAGAAATCTATCGATAATAGTTCAGAAGTTATACGCACAGACATAAATCTCTGTAAAAGTCGGCGTTGTCATTCATTGTGCAGAATACTCATTTATCTTATATATAAAAGTGAAAGTCTGTATGTATGTATGTGGGTGGGTTGGTTCCGTATACAAATCTACACCGTTCCACCAATCTCAACCAAATTTTGCATACACATAGTTTAGGACCCAGAAGGAACCGCTGGCTACATGAATTTTCGATAGTCTTTCTCATTCTTCTGATTTCGGCCCTTTTTCACTCAAGCACAGGCTAATCAAATCATAAAATATACTCATGAAGGAATGGCAAGGCAGATAGTTTCCATGGCAACATAGCTCAAGTCGAGACACGGCCGTCTGGATGTCAGTTGCGCTCTGCACTACCGGTATAGAAAATGAGCATCTTTACTTGAAATCCCGTTAGTTACTCACCTACTCACACAGCACTGTCAACCGAGTTTAGCATAACAAAGACTTGACACTATCTTCTACTATATATTTGTCAAAATAATACCACTCACTCACTCACTCACTCATTCATTCATTCATCACGAAATCTCAGAAACCACCCAACGGATTGGAATGACATTTGGTATGCTGCTTCCCCAAGGGCCGCAAATGCCCACTTAGAGAGGATTTTTGTATATTCAGGTTCTAAAGGGGTGTTAAGGGGGTAGACCTGCATTTCATTGAATAGCAATATCTCCCGATTGGTTTCATTGGGGGATGTGATACTCGGCACATAAACTCATCATTAAAAATAAGAAGACACGAGTCTGAGGGTTTTTTGATGTGGCGTAAATTATGAGGTGAAAGGGGTGAAAAGTGGGGATTGAAAGATTCCTAACGGAGCGTGTATCTCTTAAACGACATAGGCGAGGAGTTTGAAACTCAGCGGGAAAAAAATCAGCATAAAAATAAGTAAATATGTGTTTCACCGTTTATTCATAAATCCAATTTAAGGGGCCCATGGGGAGGGGTCACATTCTGGGGGGGGGGGGGGACAGGAAAGAAAGTATCTTAACTGATTATCTGACTGACTCACTCATCAAACTCAGGGGGAAAAACTACCTTAAAGTAAGTAAATAGCTGTTCGACAGTTTTTTCATAAATCAAATTTAAGGGGTTCATGGGGAGGGGTGAAATTCTGAAAAAAGAAAATTGAAAGAAAATGTCCTGTCTGACTCACTCACTCATCACGCCCAGCGAAAACTATTAAAGTTGGAAAAATGAAATTTTGGGAATATGTTCGCTGTATGTCGAAAACGTCAACTAAGGAATTATTTTTGATTATTCGGGTTTTAAAGAGATGTTAAGGGGGTAAACGTGCATTTTTTTTAATGATATTTCATGAGTTGTTTCTTTGGGAATGTGATATTCGGTATATAAACTAATCATTAAAAATAATCAGACATATATCTAAGGGTTAATCGATGTGGTGTATATTATGAGGTGAAAGGGGTGAAAATTGGGGGTTGAGGGATTCTTAACGGAGCATGTATCCCTTAAACGACATAGGCGAGAAGTTTGAAATTCGGCGGAAAAAATAGTTTAAAATACAAGTAAATAGGTGTTCGACCGTTTGTTTCATAAATCCAATTTAAGGGGTTCATGGGGAGGGGTGAAATTATCAAAAATAATTGAAAGAAAATGTCCTGACTCACTCACTCACTCATCATCGCCAAGCCAAAATTATTGAAGTTAGAAACATGAAATTTTGGCGATATGTTCGTTGTATGTCGAAAACGTCCACTAAGGAAAGAGTTTTGAATATTCAGGTTCTAAATAGGTGTTAAGGGGTTAACGTGTATTTCATTGAATAACAATATCTCACGAGTGGTTTCATTTGGGGTTGTGATACTTGGCATATATACTAATCATTAAAAATAAGCTGACACATGTCGAATGGTTTTTCGATGTAGTGTATATTATGAGGTGAAAGGGATGAAAAGTGGGGGTTGAAAGATTCTTAACGGAGCGTGTATCTCTTAAACGACATAGGCGAGGAGTTTGAAACTCGGAGGAAATCAATCAGCTTAAAAATAAATAAATAAATAAATAAACTAAATGGGTGTTCGACCGTTTTTTTTTTCATAAATCCAATTTAAGGGGCCTATGAGGAGGAGTGAAATTTTGGAAGAAAAACGTCCACTAAGGAAGGATTTTTGTATGTTCACTCTCATCGACCAACCCAAACTATTAATGATAGCAGAATGATATTTTGGGGATATGTTTGTTGTGTGTCGAAAACGTCTACTAAGGAGGGATTTTTGGATATTCAGGTTTTAAAGGGGTGTTAACTGGGTTAAACCTGCATTTCATTGAATAAAAATATGACACGACTATGACGCGTGCGAAGCGAGGCTAAAAATGAGATGGTGTGTGTCTGTGTATTACTCAATCACGCAAGTACCACTGGTCCGATTTACATGAATTTTACATGGAAGTAGCTGATTTACCTGGTTAACATATAGGTTACTTTTGATTTCAATACTTTGCACTATTTAAAGAAGGCGACTATTTTGGTGACGTCACTACACACTTTGGTTTCAAACTTTCATATTTCCATTTCAAATAAAAAGAGAACGCTAAGAAATAGCAAACTTTTGATGCCATATACGAGGTTTAAAATTAAATTTCCTATCCGAAAGGTATCTCCAACCGTTAGCGAGTAAAACCTAAATTTGTGCTCTAAAACACGGTCAATGCCGAGCGGTGTAGTTGGACAAAATGTTCCATCCTTAATCTCCCACTGCGCAGCACCTCGCCTATCCCCTGTTTTAACTGTCACCTTCACATTTTATTTTATTTATGACGCGTAGCGAAGCACGGGTACTTCAGCTAGTATCTTATAAAACAAGATGTTCAGTAAAGAACATATAGCCTACTTTCTCCTAAATGCATGGGTATTGTTATAACTCTTTGTCCTTTTCAAGGAGTATAATTGAATGTTCGTTGTAGTAGCTTGTTGAAATACAATGTGCTATGGGGATATTAAACATGAATATGAGGTGTCCTTTGCTAGGGCTACCTCTGTAAAAAAAACATTCAATTCGGTTTCACCGTGTTTGAATTGATATGGGGAATGGATTTGCACACATACATGGCCGCTATTTGCAAACTATTGGGCTGATGACCTTGTAGTCAGTCATAAGATGCTTTCCACAAAAAGGCATGTTGTTGCAAAATCTGGTAGAAATCAAATTATTAGGATGGTCGTAATTTGACTTAAGCTTTTAACATTTGGATGGCCGTCATTCCGTTTCCGTCAAGTTGGCGGCGATATAAAACATGACACTGAGGTGCCCTTTGCTAGTGCTACCTCTGTACCAAATTTCGTTCAATTCGGTTTTACCGTGTTTGAATTGATAGGGGGAATCGATTTGCACACATACTTGGCCACCATCTGCAAACTATTGGGCTGATGATCTTGCAGTTTGGTCAGAATATGCTTCCCACATAAAGATATGTTGTTGCAAAATTTGGTAGAGACTAGACTACATTTTAGCTTTTAACATTTGGGTGTCCGCGATTACGTTTCCGTCAAGATGGCGGTGATATAAAACATGACACTGAGGTGCCCTTTGCTAGTGCTACCTCTGTACCAAATTTCGTTCCATTCGGTTTCACCTTGTTCGAATTAATATGGGGAATCGATTTTCACACAAAGATGGCCGCCATCCGAAAAATATTAGGCTAATGACCTATTAGTTTGGTCAAAGGATGCTCCCTCCATAAAGGTATGTTGGTGCAAAATTTGGTAGAGATCGGATGATTAGGTTAATCGTAATTTGATTTAAGCTTTGAACATTTGTGTGGCCGCCATTACGTTTCCGTCAAGATGGCGGCGGTATAAAACATGACACTGAGGTGCCCTTTGCTAGTGCTACCTCTGTACCAAATTTCGTTCCATTCGGTTTCACCGTGTTTGAATTAATAGGGGGAATCGATTTTGACACAAAGATGGCCGCCATCCGCAAACTATTAGGCTAATGACCTATTAATTTGGTCAAAGGATGCTTCCTCCATAAAGGTATGTTGTTGCAAAATTTGGTAGAGATCGGATGATTAGGTTAGTCGTAATTTGATTTAAGCTTTGAACATTTGTGTGGCCGCCATTACGTTTCCGTCAAGATGGCGGCGATATAAAACATAACACTGAGGTGTCCTTTGCTAGTGCTACCTTTGTACCAAATTTCGTTCAATTCGCGTTCACCGTGTTCGAATTGATAGGGGGGGACAGACTTTCACAGTACACACACACACACACACACACACACACACACAGATACACACACACACACACACAGACACACGTTTTTTCGCCCTGTGTTGATCTCATAAGTCTACTTTCATTTTTTGCAAAAATCGAAACTAGGCTAATGACCATTTTTCATATTTTTTCGACTTTTTTTTTGACAAATTCCTGTTCTCTACATTGCAAATAACTAAAAACGCCTAAAAGATAATTTTTCATTTTTTCCGCCCCTAGATGGGCTCGTACCTTAACTTTTCACTGATTGTAGCTCTGAAGGGTTTAGAGCTATATTTTATAATTTCAAGATGGTGGATGTGCGTAATATGCACATTCATATAGTTATCACTATGGTAATCGAGGGGCTCATATAAAACTCCGCCCATGCTAAGAGTACTGTGATAGGGTGGCCGCCATTTTGTTTTTGTTAAGATGGCTGTGATATAAAACATCGTATTAGGGTGCCTAATGCTTTCTCTGTATAAATTTTATTTCAATCGGTTTCGTCGTTTGGCTATTAATAGACAGGGAGGGGGGGGGGGACACATACATTCGGTCCGTGTATATCTCAACAGTATTTCATTTCTTTTACAAAATTCAAAAGTAGGCTCACTGTTATTGGCCCATATTTTACATATTGATTTTCAAAATTCTGGTGAAAATATATTCACGATTTTTTTTAAAAGTAGTATAAGGTGAACACCTTAACTTATCGTGTTGGCAGCCATGTTGCCTTAGTAATCGAAATTGGATGTTTTTCAGTCGGCCAACACGATTGTAAAAGGGTGGTTCCCTTGTTGACCTACTGAAAAGCAGTACGTTTTTCCAGTGTTGTATAAAGCACTGTAAGAGGCAAGAGAATATTAGATACGGAAAGATGCAAACACAATCTGTTTCTATCTAGTTCATCCAATTCCAATAAGTCAATTGTCCAGTCATTTGATGAGCAACAGTTGCCAACCTGCGAGACATGAATCTCGGTCTTATAATTTAAATCTCTGGACTTTTTAACCCTTTTACTTTCAAGTTCGATCAGAAGTGGAGAAGAATGGTTTTAACTGGGACGATGTTCAAGAACAAATGGTGTATCAAGATCGGGCAAGATGGAGAGCGCTTGTTTGCCACACCCGGGAAACTGGAGATGGAAAATGATGATGATGATGATGATGATGATGACGTTCAAGCTTTCATCTGATGGATGTGTGAAACTGGCAGCCTTATTTACCAAGCAGTGCACACATTTCTTTTAAAATGAGATGTAAAAGAGGCCAATATCGATATTAAAATAATATATCATAAACATTGAGCGTATAAATCACTTGTTATTACTGAAAATAATTGATGTCTATGAGCCATATGAGTTCAACGTTTAAAAAAATACAATGGGAAAAAAATTACAAATTTCAGATCTGAAATTTTTGAATAAATATTGGGAAATGTAATTCACTTGTCAAGTCTACTATTCATGTTAAAGGAAACTCTATATCTCGTATTTGATAGTGTGGTAAATGTCAAGAAGCTAAAATTACCAATGAAAACTGAGAAAAATACACGCAAGTTTGCCGCCAACCACGATGTAAACAAGGCATGAAACTCCGTGAGCCCATGTTTCAACTCTAAGAATTAATATAAATAAATACAGATAGACAGACGTTCCCGCGGAATATAAACGTGAGTTAAAATTGCCTTCTTCGTAAAAATAACGGAATAACCAATAATAAAAGCCGGTAACGATGCATCGTTACCCTGACAGTTTTGGTACGAACAGGGCATAACGACAGATCGTTACCTTGAAAATCAAAGGGTTAATCGAAAACCTCGGACATTTCCCTGAACGACAATTGAATCCTGGAACAATTCGCCCTAATGACCTCCAGGGTCGAACTACTGATGAATACGACTCGCGTGCCCTCTTCTAGGAAACAATCAGTATGAATCAGCCTCACGAGGGATGCAGTAATTGTCGCGCGGACATTGCGCCATATACACAGTCTCCATTGTATTTCTCTAGTGTTTGATAATACTCACATTTATTTTGAAGTATACTTTTATTGAAATGTTATTAGCATTCTTTCCTAAAGGAAATGTCAACTATTTAAGTACCATTTATGTTCGACGATGTCGATATGTAAATATTATATGTCAGAAAACTGTATCATATTGGGTGTCATTAAAGTACTACTTTTCATTATAACACAGGTTTTCCAACCAATCAGAGCTCAGTATTCTCATTCATTGACCAATTAGGTAAGGATAGCGTCCGACATGCACTGAAAATCCAACATGTCGGACATGAATTACATGATTTGAAAGTTGACAATGTAGCCTATATTGGATCAACCATTGTAGCTACAATGCATAAACAAACTGGGCAACATTGCAAAAGAAATAGCACTGTACCTTAATATCCGCAACTCCAATTTCTACACATTCGTAAGATTTCGCCGACAATTTTAGTGAATGCAGTTGTTGACATAAACACACCATAACATCATGGAGGAAGCAAGCGTATGCCATTAGTTCCACGGAAATTATAATCCAGTTCTCTCTTCAGAAAATGGATTTCTTATGCGAAACTTTTCCGCCAGATGTCATAACTGTTCTATTTGGGGCTCAAATGATTTGCCTTCCGTTGACATTCTATACGCATCGAATTTTAAAGAATAACTAGTTGATAATACGATACATTTTAATTTTAAAGCGTTTGTAACAGCCTATTTTTTGTTTGACCAAAATAACAAAATGATCCAACATAGTACTTGTGCGCTATCTGTTGGTGCTACTTCAGGATAAACAACGTTTCAAAGCTTTGGGATTCGTTATTGGGTAGAGGTCAAATGCTGAGCCCACACAATTCCCAAGAGAAGAAGAAGAAGTCAACCGACATAATATTGACAGATATTTATGAATATTTATGGTAGAACATGAAATTCCACAGCCTGCTTCCAGTCTCCGACCGGGTCAGGAATGGAATGAATGAAGCCCCCATCTAGCGGCGAGGATATGGACTGTGTCGGCTGCCGAGGCCTGACGCACTCCTCTGGGGCAATGATTAAATGAATGACAGATGACATGAAATGATAGTTGAGAGTGTTGCTGGAATGAAATGTTGACAGAGAAAACTGGAGTACCCGGAGAAAAACCTGTCTACCTCCGTTTTGTCCAGCACATATCTTACATGAAGTGACCGGGATTTGAACCCACGGACCCAGCGGTGAGAGGCCGGCGTGCTGCCGCCTAAGCCACGGAGGCTTTTATGGTAGAACATAATTATAATAAAGTTATAATTATCGTCGAACATAAACAGTCGTATGCAACTCGCCTACAATGATAAGACACTCGTATGGAAATTATAAAACTCGCTTCGCTCGTTTTATAAACATACACGTGTGTTAATTATTGCCATATAGGCTCGTTGCATAATGTACTATTAAAATCCCGTTTATCCAAGCGCGGTTTCATAATTCCTTCTTGTGATTGTAGATCAGAGATAGTTTAGGTCCAGGCGACATCTGACCGGTTCTCATTAGGATAAGGGAAAAAAGGAATTCATTTACGATTGGCAAATCTACAGAGATGAATATGATTTGCCACTGGACCGGGAGAGTGCCGAGGAAGCTGGGCCTAGCCAGGAGTGGGGTGGGGGTTTGGTTGCCATGACAACACCGGGCGGGATGTGGATCGATCGAACCCAACTCTCTCCCTTATATTCGTCCTGTGACGACACATCTTAAAATAGGAGACATATCGCAACAGGTATAGAGTCAATCAGGAACAATAACTCCCACACCGGATATTTTTATACTCTCATTGTCGTCCTACTGGCCTCATTTCAATTATACACGTCACTGTCTTTTATTTTCTTATCTTACCTCGTGGTCCAGTGGCTAGAGATTCCCACCTCCGAGATTGCACAAGGGTTGTACAAATGAAAAGGTACGAAATAATACTGTGAGTACAATTTATTCGTTATTGAAAAGTAATCACCACAGGCCTTTAGCCGTGGTCGTTACGGCATGACTGCTGGCAGTCTCTCACATCCGGGAAGCGAGGAGGTTCGAATCCCCCCGCCGGCAACCTTGAAGATGGTCTTCTGTGGTTTCCCATCTTCCTTCCAGGCAAATGCCGGGGTTGGTCCCTAACTATAGGCCACAGCCGCTACCTTCCAACTCCTCGTCCTTACATTCCAACTTCCCTCCTTCCCTCCCCAACGGTACTTGTAGCTCACCCATTGGGTGTCCGTCTCGAAGCAGCTACAAAACTGGCGAGTCGAACATGTCCTCGGACACTCCCGGCACTAAAAGCCATACGCTAAAAAAACACAGGCCTGTGCACAGGTGTCCTATTGCTTCACTAGCCGCAAGATTCCCTGTTCCCGAAGTCTTGTGGTTGTGACAGGAACCAATCCTGTATGGTGTCCTTTAGTTCGTCGACTTCTATGTCCAAGATCGCGGGTTCAAACCCGGCCGAAGTCGCCGGATTTTTTAAGAGTGTTAAAAATCCCTCAGTATGCCTTCCTTTCGAAGGGAAGTAGAGCCGGCCACTAATTAATTACACCTGTGTGAAGCTAAATTAGGTTAAAAATGTAAACAACTCTCTTAGGTTCCTACGTTCGTAGCCAGGAGCCGACTGCGGTTGCGTCTAGTATCCAAGTTCTGAACTAGTAGTCGTTGACGGTGGCGTTTGGCGACAAAAGTAGTAACTACTTGAAAAATTCAAAGTCTACAGTCTTTAATTGAATTTAAAAAACAGATAACACACACTAATACAGCCATCACAATTAACACCGGTTATCAAAAAAACAAAAAACAAGTAGTTCCGTGAAGAACTATACAGCCTATTTTCATATATCCTACATAGGTTAATTGCCACTATCAACATACAAAATTTCAGTTTGATTGCTGCAATAGATTCGTAGATATTGAGAACCGACTAAATACTTCGGATGGTCGCCATGTCGGTTTTTATTTATGTAGGTCTTAGAGTTATGTACTGTTACATGAAGATTGTTGTGTACGTGTAGCATTCAAACTTCAATCGTATGATTAGGACAAAAGAAGTAACAAGGAAATTTTAAAATTTCGCACAGCTGCCATCTTGTGTTTATGGAAACAATTGAAATAAATTAGATGCCAGTGGAATAACATTCGTATAAGGATTTACTGTACCACGTTTTACTGCACTCGGATGGTTAAATTGCGAGAAACGTCCATGTGAATATTTATACTTTGCGTCGCCGCCATGTTGGAGTTGTGATCACCAGGTTATTTAAAGTACTATAGGTGAACTTAAGTTCATAGCCCCTATGAACATAAAAAAATCAGTTTGATTGCTATAAGAGATTCGTAGATATGCAGAGCCGTCTAAATATTTCGGATGGTCGCCATGTTGGATTGTTAAATGTATAGGCCATAGAGTCATGTACCATTAAAGGAAAATTATTGCGTAGGTTTTTTTTTCAAACTTTTACATCAATCGCATGACTACCACACAAGAAATAAATACTTAATTTTAAAATTCGCAAAACCGCCATCTTGAGGTTATGTAAACAATTGAACTAAATTAGATATTAGTGTATTACAATGTGTATAAACATTTCCTGTACCAGATTTCATTGCGGTTGGAACTTTAAATCGCGAGAAAGGTCTATTTAAAATTTTCAAATTCGCTTGGCCGCCATGTTCATTTTGTAGTTAACCGGTTTTTGAAAGTCTTATAGAAGTACCTCCAGTAGTGTCCTTTATCTCCGTACAAAATTTCAGGGTGATACCGCTAATAGTTTCAGAGATATAGGATGCCGGTGAAATATTTCGCACTTCCGCCATCTTGTGGTTATGTAAACAATTGAACGAAGTTAGATGTCGGTGCATTACAATGTGTATAAACATATACTGTACCAAGTTTTATTGCGAGAAACGTCTATTTAAATGCCGCAAATTCGCGTGGCCGCCATGTTGGTTTTGTAGTTACCAGTATTTCAAAAGTCACATAGGTGAACATCTAGTAGTTCCGTTTATCACCGTACGAAATTCCAGGGTGATATCGGGAATAGTTTCGGAGATATTGAATGCTGGTGAAATATTTCGCACAGCCGCCATGTTGGATTGGTGAGACGTAACAAAATTTGAAGGGCACGCTCGGGGTCGTCTGGAATAGTGCTATGAACTAACCGAGTTTTATTGAAATCGCTCCAGCCGTTTAAAAGTTATTAGGGGACCCACACACACACACACACGGACAAAAGGTGATCTCATAAGCCTATTTTTTTCAAAATTGAAAATAGGCTAAAAAAATCAGACAGATTCTACACACACCCAAAGTACACGGGACTACATGACCGCGTTGTCGCAGCCCCTTAACTGAGGAACCAACCAACCAGTTCGTCGTCCGATTGGAAACGTTTACCTTTGAGATTTTTTTTAACGTACCAAACAGATGGAAGTCGCAGGGTGACAAGTCTGGGTTGTAGGGCGGATACTCAAGTTGCTCCCAATTGAACGTGGCCAATACACCTTGTGTGACGTTAGAGACGTGTGGGCGAGCGTTATCATGGATCAGAATCACTCCCTTCGTGACCAGTCCAGGCTGTTTGTTCTTGTTGGACTTGCGTAGGCTACGGAGTGTCGCACAATACACGTCACTGTTAATGGTTCGTCTCAAGGGAAAATATTTCCAATCGGACGACGAACTAAAGGACACCGTACAGGATTGGCTCCTGTCATAACCACACGACTTCTGGGAACAGGGAATCCAGCGGCTAGTGAAGCAATGGGACACTGGGAACAGGGAATCCTGCGGCTAGTGAAGCAATGGGACACTGGGAACAGGGAATCCTGCGGCTAGTGAAGCAATGGGACACTGGGAACAGGGAATCCTGCGGCTAGTGAAGCAATGGGACACTGGGAACAGGGAATCCTGCGGCTAGTGAAGCAATGGGACACTGGGAACAGGGAATCCTGCGGCTAGTGAAGCAATGGGACACTGGGAACAGGGAATCCTGCTGCTAGTGAAGCAATGGGACACTGGGAACAGGGAATCCTGCGGCTAGTGAAGCAATGGGACACTGGGAACAGGGAATCCTGCGGCTAGTGAAGCAATGGGACACTGGGAACAGGGAATCCTGCGGCTAGTGAAGCAATGGGACACTGGGAACAGGGAATCCTGCTGCTAGTGAAGCAATGGGACACTGGGAACAGGGAATCCTGCGGCTAGTGAAGCAATGGGACACTGGGAACAGGGAATCCTGCGGCTAGTGAAGCAATGGGACACTGGGAACAGGGAATCCTGCGGCTAGTGAAGCAATGGGACACTGGGAACAGGGAATTCTGCGGCTAGTGAAGCAATGGGACACTGGGAACAGGGAATCCTGCGGCTAGTGAAGCAATGGGACACTAGGAACAGGAAATCCTGCGGCTAGTGAAGCAATGGGACACTGGGAACAGGGAATCCTGCGGCTAGTGAAGCAATGGGACACCTGTGCACAGACCTGTGGTGATTATTTTGAATAACGAATTAATTGTACCCACAGTATCGTTTCGTGCCTTTTCATTTGAACAGTCCGGCTCATTTGCTAAATGGTTAGCGTGATAGGCTTTGGCCCGAAGTGCCCCGGGTTCGATTCCCGGCCGAGCCGTCAGGGATTTTAATCTCCTGGGGTTAATTCCCGTGGCTCGGGGACTGGGTGTATGTGACGTCTTCATCATCACTTCATCCTTATTACGACGCGCAGGTCGCCCACGGGCGTCAACTAGAAAGACCTGCACTCGGCCTCTCCGGAGGCTACACGATCATTATCATTTGAACACACCTCATACCTAGTAGAACAGCTATAAGTGAATCAACAACAACTGCTTGTGGTCATGTGGGTTTGATAACCTGTGTTATAGAGGTGACTGTGAGAGGGAGGCGGCCGTGGCTATTGCCTGCAGTAGAAGTGTGAAGCTTCTTATAGACAGGCTGAGGTGGGAATCAAACCCCTCTCCTCATTTTTGTGCCTAATTGAATAGCCTACCATTACAACTTTCAGATGCCTTAGCTGACCCCCCCCCCCAGGGGCTTACATCTAGTGGGATGTGGGTTAGCGACCACGGGACCCCAGCTGAGTTCGGCATTGCTTCCACTTACTTGTGCCGGGCTCCTCTCCGTCTTATTTCCTGTCGATCTCTCTTGGTCAAATATTGATCTCTTCCGACCCCGACGGTATTAGGGTATCCGAGGCCTTGGGAGTCTCTTCCTTTCCCGTTTTAATTGGCCCTTGTCTCATCTTTCCTGATAACCTCCTTCTGCGAGGGGTCAGTCTTCTTTTTCTTTTCATGTTATCTCCTGCCCCACCACTTCTGGTGCACCCTGGATATTGCTACACACTCAGGGGCTCACGGCTGGTGAGTTCGGGTGTTGGCGATCCCGAGGGATTCCTGAGCTGGGTCTGGTTTCCCCCTTTTTCCACTGACTTTGGAGCGGCCCCTCTCCTCTTTCCCTTTCCTATCTGCCATTCATGGCTCTCCTTCCTTCCAAGTCCCTCAATCCTCATTATTTGAGGGTTGAGGGCATTTTCTTTCCTCCTGTCTTTCATTTACATTCTTCTCCTTTTTATTCCCATCTCCTCTTCTAGTTTGTAAGAGAGTAGTTAGTTTTAGTTGTAAGTTTCATTTCACCATCTTTCATTTCCACTATCTCCCAAACCATTTGGGGCCGATAACCTAGATCAGGGCCATCGAGACAGCGCTCTCCGAGCGCTAGCGCTCCTGCACGCTCTAAGCCAGTGATCCGAGCGCTTCGTTGGAAGGTAGTTTCAGAAGTGGTGGAAGGAGCTTGGCTGGCTGAGTGCGCTGAAGTTTGCAGCCGATCCATCAGTCGCTAGTCGAGTCCAATGCACTTTGTTGACAGCGTGTAAGTTAATCAGTTTCGCAGTGGTCATGACTGAACAGCATATAAAAAAAGGATTGGTGAAGCAGCAGTCTTTAAAGCTGAATGGGAAATTTCATTTTTCTGTACAGCATATAAAGGGCATGCCAAATGTTTAGTGTGCAACAGAGATGTAATGTGTTAAAAAGAACACATTTTGTTGTCGAATTTTCCTCTCTAATATGTTCACATTTCAGTTTGGAATAAATCACAATATGCTTTACTTAACAGTTGTGTTCGTTTACTGCACATTCCATACATCGGAGTACCATTCGATTTGTGTGTGTGGTATATTTGTTATGGCAAAACAGCCCTATTAATATGTCAACAACCCCACAAGAGCCGTCGGCCGCACAACTGTACGTACGTATCTAGTCAGCGTGGTCCGAACATCGTCCGTCTCCTCGCTGCCACAGTGTAGTGGTGGTAGGGGAAGGAGCGCTAGTCTGACTGCCCAGTGCTCCCCCAGAGCGGCCGCGCTCCCGGAGTGCAATGACTGGATGGCCCTGACCTAGATGTTAGGCCCCTTTAAACAACAATTATCATCATCATCATCATCTTAGCAGAAAGGGGAGCCAGCAGAGCCACGTTATAGTCACTGAACCTAGGGAAACATTCATCGCATCGTACGTTGACTTTTCCTTCAACCTAATGAACAGTCGATGCTCCTCCACAATAACCACTGCCACTTCCAACGTCATTAATCAATTTTGAGCAGAGCCTCAGGCATGGAATAATACAGTAGTTGCCATTGATGACAACTTTTTTTTTTAGCGTATGGCTTTTAGTGCCGGGAGTGTCCGAGGACATGTTCGGCTCGCCAGTTTTGTAGCTGCTTCGAGACGGACACCCAATGGGTGAGCTACAAGTACCGTTGGGGAGGAAAGTTGGAAGGGAAGGGCGAGGAGTTGGAAGGTAGCGGCTGTGGCCTATAGTGAGGGACCAACCCCGGCATTTGCCCGGAAGGAAGATGGGAAACCACAGAAGACCATCTTCAAGGTTGCCGGCGGGGGGATTCGAACCTCCTCGCCTAACGGCTAACTCACCCGGTTGATGACAACTAATGGCAGTCAACTGACAGTTGTTGTTTGAGTCTTCAGTCTTTTGACTGGTTTGATGCAGCTTTCCACGCCTCCCTGTCCTGAGCTAATCGTTTCATCTCTACATAGCTACCACTCCCTACATCCGAGGCAATCTGTTTAACATATTCTAACCTTGGTCTACCCCTACAGTTCTTGTCCTCGACCCTCCCTTCCATAACTAAGCTTGCTATTCCTGGGTGTCTTAGTATGTGTCCTACCAACCTATCTCTTCTCTTCATTAGCAGTCGCCAGAAACATCTCTCCTCTCCCACTTGTCTTAATACCTCCTCGTTTTTAACCCTATCTACCCATCTGATCTTCATCATTCTCCTGTAACACCACATTTCGAACGCTTCAATTCTCCTCTTTTCTGCTGCACCAATAGTCCAAGTTTCACTTCCATAGAGCGCCACGCTCCAGACAAAGGCTTTCAAAAATTACTTCCTAATACCTAAATCTATATCGATGTCAACTGATTCCGTTTTTGGAGAAATGCTTTCCTTGCCTGAGCCAACCTACTTTTTATATCCTCTTTGCTTCGTCCATCACTGGTTATTTTGCTTCCTAAGAAACAGAAGTCTCCTACTTCCTTCAGGTTTTCACCTGTCAATTTGATGTCCATAGAGGTTTCTGATTTATTTCGGCTGCATTCCAGTATTTTTGTTTTACATTTGTCAACTGACAACATTTCATGAATAGCGGCTTCGGTGACGTAGTTGGTTGCATGCTGAACTGCTGTGCCCAAGATAGCGAGATCAAACCCGACCGAAGTCATCTGATTTTTTAAGAGTGTTAAAATCCTTCAGTATGCCTTCCTTCGGAGGGGAAGTAAATCCGGCGGTCCCATGTCATAGATTTATGGCATGTGAAAGATCCTTCCACAGATTAAACTTGTGAGAAGCTAAATTTCTAGGTTAGATTTCGTTGGAACGCTCTTTCAAAATTCCAACGTTCACCACTAGGTGTCAGTGACATCTCGTAGCGAAAGTTGGAACTACTCGAAATTGAACGGAACTTGTAGCTCACCCTCTGGGTGTCCGCTTGAAGCAGCTACAGCCTCTGGCGAGCCGAACCTGTCCTCGGACACTCCCGGCACTAAAAGCCATACGCTAAATAAAAATACATAATAAATTGCTTGAATCTTCACCATAGGAGGTAGGCCTATATTGAAAAGAATAAAATACCGTACATAGAGCATTTTAACGGGAACTACGATGGGGCAGTGCCCCCATCCTGAGTGTGGTATTCCTCCAGGCAAATGCTGGGATAGTACCAATCCCTGACCCTAACATATACAGTCCCCACAGAAACATAAGTTCTGCAGTCCCTAAGAAGATCACAGTCACTGCTTAACTTATGAATGAAATTAGAAAACAATCCTCACCTCCCTATTCATTCTGATATAGCAGCTTCTCCAACCAAACGACTGAAATCCAGACACCCTTCTTGGCGTACTGCAATGAATCTACAGGACACCTCCTTTAATGTATCGGACGCCTGGAAAGAACAATGGCATCTGCAATCCTCGTTATCAAATCATCACATCATTAAGAACCCCTGCAAGTGCCCTGATGGATTTTCCCTTCCCAGACGACAGTGGAGGACGCTAAACCGTACTTTAAGTCCCTCGGAACAAATTGGCCCGTGAGTGAGAAAGGGAAGCTGGCCACCGGGCCTACCTAAAGTTCAATGACAGCTTGCAATGTGGAAGAGGGTTGGGAAGGGGCGAGAGGGGGTGAAGGAAGAAGGGCTGCCTCTTGTGACAGATTTATTACAGAGAGGTACAGTCAGCCAGTTGTTCCCAACGTGCTACTTATTTACCAGTCACATAAAAGTGATGGTGATAGTGAAATGTCTGGAATCGAACCATTAGATGATTAATGACTACCAGGTGACTGATTTTGAAGTGAAGATTGAAAATGCATTTCCATTTGCTTGGTTAATTAATTATAATTATTAATAATGGTTGATTATTAATAGTACAGTGTTGAACTACCACACGTATTAGTGTCATTTAATTATTCCATTCGCCTCTAATACAGTTTGTAACAAGTGAAATAAATAATGGTTGTTATCGTGTGAGTGAGTGAGTGACAGTTGCTGCGTGAACAGAGTGTACTTCTGACGACTGACGGGTGACGCAGTGGACACCACCCAGCAGGCTGAGAAAAGCAGACTCTCTCTTCAGCTTCCTGCTAGATTTTCACAAGGGTCAATTAGTTCTGAGGCAGTTTTAGGACCGGCCAAGGTATATGTGGAGCCACTCTCTTCAAATGGGGATGGAAGGCATCACCTCAATGTGACTGCGGAGAAGAAGAACGGACAGTGGACCACATTACATTCGAGTGTCCTTTACCTGCACACAGAGGCTCTATAGAAGACACACTGTGTCTCAAGCGAAGCCCTTCTCTGGCTCTCAAATTTTAACATTGAACTCTAGTTATGAACTTGAGATGGTAGTTGTACTGTATATATTGTACATAATATTGTATATAATATTGTATTCATCATACGCTAAATAAATAATTGAAACATATGCCGCTAAACTACTGGACAGAACACCTCAAGAGAGTCCACACTTCTCCAGGCAAATGTAACCCAAAGAGAAGGCCTCATTCTTCACCAATCTTCATTACGGCTTAAAAATATCACAAACTAATACATCCATCACAAGAACACAGGTTATAGAACCAATTCCACACACACCTAATTACACGGGACTACATGGCAACGGTGTTCCAAACCCCATAACAAATCAACAAGAAAATCATATGAAATAAAACATGTAGTTCCGTGAAGAACTATACAGCCTATTTTCATATATCCTACTTATGTTAATTGCCACTATCAACATTTCAGTTTCATTGCTGTAATAGCTTGCCACGGTGGGTGAGTGGTTAACGTGTCAGTCAACTAACCCCAAGCTTGCAGGTTCGCTCCTGGCCGTGGTAAGTGATTTTTTTTTTGAAAGGCGGCAAAAATTACGACACCATGTCATACGATGTTGGTATGTCAAAGAACCCTTTTGAATTCTGTAGGCCGTGTTCATAATGGAAAAATTAATCTCGGGAGTTTCCGCCAACACAAAGTTCCTCATTTCTCTACTAGAAGTGCTATAGTGTTCTAGGAGCTTAGATATCTAACCTCCTTGACTTTCATAGTGCTTTAAGGAACAACGAAATTCGTCATTCAAGCTACCCTCTGGGTGTCGAATAACAAAGCTTGCAACCGGCACCCGAGGCCATACGATATTATTATTATTATTGCGTTTTTTTTTGTCGTGTGGCCTCCTGAGAGGCCGAGTGCAGGTCTTTCTAGAAGACGCCCGTGGGCGACCTGCGCGTCAGGATGAGAGATGGAATGGATGAAGATGAATGAATCTGGTCAAGGATGTGGAAGGAAGTGGCCGTGGCCTGTCCGAAGGTACCGTCCCAGCATTTGCCTGGTGTTGAAAATGGGGAACCACGGAAAACCATTTCCAGGACGGCCGACGGTGGGGTTCGAAACCACGCGACTACCGAGTCAGCAGAGAGCTTGGCCCCATGACCTAACGCTGCGCTTTAGCCAGCGTAGCCATTGCTGTCTTTATTATTGGTGTAATGCATTCATAGATATTGAGAGCCGTCTAAATATTTCGGATGGTCACCATGTTGGATTTATATATTTGTAGGCCTTAGAGTTAAGTACGATTATATGAAGATTTTTGTGTAGGTGTAGTAATCAAACTTCAAAACTCAAGTGGGACACAATAAATAAAAACAAGATTTTGAAATTTTGCACAGCCGTCATATTGTGGTTGTGAAAAAAAAATGAAATAAATTAGATGCCAATGAATTAAAATTTGTATATGCACTAAGCGTACCAAGTTTCACTGCGCTCGGATGACTAAATCGCAAGAAACGTCCATTTAAATATATAACTTTCGCGTCGCAATCATGTTGGATTTGTTATTGATAGTACCATAAGTGAACTTTATGTTTATAGCCTCTATCAACATACAAAATTTCAGTTTGATTGCTGTCATAGATTAATAGATATTGAGAACCGTCTAAATATTTCGAATGGTCGCCAAGTTGGATTTTAATATATTTTGGCCACAGAGTTATGTACCATTAGATGAGGATTAATGCGTTGGTTTATTATTCAAACGTTGACTTCCAACACATGATGAGGACACAAGAAATAAAAACTTAATTTTAAAATATCGCACAGCCACCATCTTGAGGGTATGTAAACAATTGAACTAAATTAGATGTCAGTGCATTACAATGTGTATAAACAATTACTGTAATAAAATTCACTGCGTTCGGATTGTTAAATCGCGTGAAAAGTCTTTCTAAATGTTTTAAATTCGCTTCGCCGCCATGTTCATTTGGTAAAAAAACAGGTTTTAGAAAGTCACATAATTGAACTTCTAGTAGTGCACTTTATCACCGTAAAAACACCAGTTGTGAGTCCTTAAAGGTTAATCACTATCCAGGGTGGGGCTACACACACCAGCCGTGAGCTCTAAAAGGTTAATCACTATCCAGGGTGTGGCTTCACACACCAGCTGTGAGTCCTTAAAGGGTAATCATTATCCAGGGTGGGGCAACATACACCAGCTGTGAGTCCTTAAAGGGTAATCACTATTCAGGGTGTGATTACACACACCAGCTGTGAGTCCTTAAAGGGTAATCACTATCCAGGGGGTGGCTACACACACCAGCTGTGAGTCCTTAAAGGTTTATCACTATCCAGGGTGGGGCTAGAGACTCCAGCTGTGAGTCATTTAAGGGTAATCACTATCCAGGGGGTGGCTACACACACCAGCTGTGAGTCCTTAAAGGTTTATCACTATGCAGGGTGTGGCTACACACACCAGCTGTGAGCTCTTAAAGGTTAATAACTATCCAGGGTGGGGCTACACACACCAGCTGTGAGCTCTTAAAGGGTAATCACTATCCAGGGTGGGGCTACACACACCAGCTGTGAGTCCTTAAAAGGTAATCACTATCCAGGGTGGGGCTACACACACCAGCTGTGAGCTCATAAAGAGTAATCACAATCCAGGGTGTGGCCACACACACCAGCTGTGAGATCTAAAAGGGTAATCACTATCCAGGGTGGGGCTACACACACCAGCTGTGAGTCCTTAAAGGGTACTCACTATCCAGGGTGTGGTACACACACCAGCTGTGAGTTCTTAAAGGTTAATCACTATCGAGGGTGGGGCTACACACACCAGCTGTGAGCTCTTAAAAGTTAATCACTATCCAGGGTGAGGCTACACACACCAGCTTTGAGCTCTTAAAGGTTAATCACTATCCAGGGTGGGGCCAAACTCACCAGCTGTGAGCTCTTAAAGGTTAATCGCTATCCAGGGTGGGGCTACACACACCAGCTGTGAGTCCTTAAAGGGTAATCACTATCCAGGGTGTGGCTATACACACCATCTGTGAGTCCTTATAGGTTAATCACTATCCAGGGTGGGGCTACACACACCAGCTTGAGTCCCTAAAGGTTAAGCATTATCCAGAGTGGGGTTACACACACCAGCTGTGAGCTCTTAAAAGTTAATCACTATCCAGGGTGGGGTTACACACACCAGCTGTGAGCTCTTAAAGGGTAAACACTATCCAGGGTGGGGCTACATACACCAACTGTGAGCTCTTAAAGGGTAATCACTATCCAGGGTGTGGCTACACACACCAGTTGTGAGCTCTTAAAGGTTAATCACTATCCAGGGTGTGGCTACACACCAGCTGTGCGCTCTTAAAGGGTAATCACTATCCAGGGTGTGGCTACACACACCAGATGTGAGTCCTTAAAGGGCAATCACTATCCAGGGTGTGGCTACACACACCAGCTGTGCACTCTTAAAGGTTAATCACTATCCAGGGTGTGGCTACACACCAGCTGTGCGCTCTTAAAGGGTAATCACTATCCAGGGAGTGGCTACACACACCAGCTGTGCGCTTTTAAAGGGCAATCACTAACCAGGGTGTGGCTACACACACCAGCTGTGCGCTCTTAAAAGGTAATCACTATCCAGGCACACCAGCTGTGAGCTCTTAAAGGTTAATCACTATCCAGTGTGTGGCTACACACACCAGCTGTGCGCTCTTAAAGGGTAATCACTATCAGGGTGTGGCTACATACACTAGCTGTGAACTCTTAAAGGTTAATCACTATCCAGGGTGTGGCTACACACACTAGCAGTGCGCTCTTAAAAGGTAATCACTATCCAGGCACACCAGCTGTGAGCTCATAAAGGTTAATCACTATCCAGTGTGTGGCTACACACACCAGCTGTGCGCTCTTAAAGGGTAATCACTCTCAGGGAGGGGCTACATATACCAGCTGTGTGTCCTTAAAGGGTAATCACTATCCAGGGTGTGGCTACACACACCAGCTGTGAGCTCTTAAAGGGTAATCACTATCCAGGGTGGGGCTACACACTCCAGCTCTGAGCTCTTAAAGGCTATTCACTATCCAGGTTGGGGCTACACATACCAGCTGTGAGCTCTTAAAGGTTAATCGCTATCCAGGGTGGGGCTACACACACTAGCTGTGAGCTCTTAAAGGGTAAAAACTAATCAGGGTGGGGCTACATACACCAGCTTTGAGCTCTTAAAGGGTAATCACTATCCAGGGTGGGGCTACACTCACACCAGCTGTGAGCTCTTAAAGTATAATCACTATCCAGGGTGTGGCCACACACACCAGCTGTGAGCTCTTAAAGGGTAATCACTATCCAGGGTGGGGCTACACACTCCAGCTCTGAGCTCTTAAAGGCTATTCACTATCCAGGTTGGGGCTACACATACCAGCTGTGAGTCCTTAAAGGTTAATCATTATCCAGGGTGGGGTTACACACACCAGCTGTGAGCTCTTAAAAGTTAATCACTATCCAGGGAGGAGCTACATACACCAGCTGTGCGCTCTTAAAGGGTAATCACTATCCAGGGAGGGGCTGCATACACCAGCTGTGTGTCCTTAAAGGTTAATCACTATCCAGGGTGGGGCTACGCACACCAGCTGTGAGTCCTTAAAGGTTAATCACTATCCAGGGTGTGGCTACACACACCAGCTGGGCGCTCTTAAAGGGTAATCACTAACCAGGGAGGGGCTACATACACCAGCTGTGCACTCTTAAAGGTTAATCACTATCCAGGGTGTGGCTACACACACCAGCTGTGAGCTCTTAAAGGTTAATAACTATCCAGGGTGGGGCTACACACACCAGCTGTGAGCTCTTAAAGGGTAATCACTATCCAGGGTGGGGCTACATACACCAGCTGTGAGTCCTTAAAAGGTAATCACTATCCAGGGTGGGGCTACACACACCAGCTGTGAGCTCATAAAGGGTAATCACAATCCAGGGTGTGGCCACACACACCAGCTGTGAGATCTAAAAGGGTAATCACTATCCAGGGTGTGGCTACACACACCAGCTGTGGTCATTTAAAGGGTAATCACTATCCAGGGTGGGGCTACACACACACCAGCTGTGAGATCTTAAAGGGTATTCAGTATCCAGGGTGGCGCTACACACACAAGCTGTGAGTCCTTAAAGGGTAATCAGGTAATCACTATCCAGGGTGTGGTACACACACCAGCTGTGAGTCCTTAAAGGTTAATCACTATCCAGGGTGGGGCTACACACACCAGCTGTGAGTCCCTAAAGTTTAAGCATTATCCAGGTTGGGGCTACACACACCAGCTGTGAGCTCTTAAAAGTTAATCACTATCCAGGGTGGGGCTACACACACTAGCTGTGAGCTCTCAAAGGGTAAAAACTAATCAGGGTGGGGCTACATACACCAGCTTTGAGCTCTTAAAGGGTAATCACTATCCAGGGTGGGGCTACACTCACACCAGCTGTGAGCTCTTAAAGTATAATCACTATCCAGGGTGTGGCCACACACACCAGCTGTGAGCTCTTAAAAGGTAATCACTATCCAGGGTGTGGCTACACACACCAGCTGTGAGCTCTTAAAAGGTAATCACTGTCCGGGGTGGGACCGGGTGAGTTAGCCGTGGTGGTTACGGCATGACTAATGGCAGTCACTCACATCCGGGAGGCGAGGAGGTTCAAATCCCCCCGCCGGCAACCTTGAAGATGGTCTTCTGTGGTTTCCCATCTTCCTTCCAGTCAAATGCCGGGGTTGGTCCCTCACTATAGGCCACAGCCGCTACCTTCCAACTCCTCGCCCTTCCCTTCCAACTTTCCTCCCCAACGGTACTTGTAGCTCACCCATTGGGTGTCCGTCTCGAAGCAGCTACAAAATCTGGCGAGCCGAACATGTCCTCGGACACTCCCGGCACTAAAAGCCATACGCTAAAAATAACCGGGGTGGTGCCACACACACCAGCTGTGAGCTCTTAAAGGTTAATCACTATCCAGGGTGTGGCTACACAACAGCTGTGCGCTTTTAAAGGGTAATCACTATCCAGGGTGTGGCTACACACACAGCTGTGCGCTCTTAAAGGTTAATCACTATCCAGGGTGTGTCTACACACCAGCTGTGCGCTCTTAAAGGGTAATCACTATCCAGGGTGTGGCTACACACACCAGCTGTGCGCTCTTAAAGGGTAATCACTATCCAGGGTGTGGCTACATACACTAGCTGTGAGCTCTTAAAGTTTAATCACTATCCAGGGTGTGGCTACACACACCAGCTGTGCGCTCTTAAAAGGTAATCACTATCCGGACACACCAGCTGTGAGCTCTTAAAAGTTAATCACTATCCAGTGTGTGGCTACACACACCAGCTGTGCGCTCCTAAAGGGTAATCATTCTCAGGGAGGGGCTACATAGACCAGCGGTGAGTCCTTAAAAGGTAATCACTATCCAGAGTGTGGCTACACACACCAGCTGTGAGCTCTTAAAAGGTAATCACTATCCAGAGTGGGGCTACACACACCAGCTGTGAGGTCTTAAAGGGTAATCACTATCCAGCGTGGGGCTACACACACCAACTGTGCGCTCTTAAATGGTAATCACTCTCCAGAGTGGGGCTACACACACCAGCTGTGTGCTCTTAAAGGTTAATCACTATCCAGGGTGTGGCTACACACCAGCTGTGAGCTCTTAAAGGGTAATCACTATGCAGGGTGGGGCTACACACACCAGCTGTGAGTCCTTAAGGGTATATCACTATCCAGGATGGGGTTACGCACACCAGCTGTGCGCTCTTAAAGGTTAATCACTATCCAGGGTGTGGCTACACACCAGCTGTGAGTCCTTAAAGGGTAATCACTATCCAGGGTGGGGCTACACACACCAGCTGTGAGCTTTTAAAGGGTAATCACTATCCAAGGTGGGGCTACGTTACCAGCCGTGAGTCCTTAAAGAGTAATCACTCTCCAGGTTGGGGCTACACACACCCGCTGTGAGTCCTTAAAGGTTAATCACTATCCAGGGTGGGGCTACACACACCAGCTGTGGTCATTTAAAGGGTAATCACTATCCAGGGTGGGGCTACACACACCAGCTGTGAGTCCTTAAAGGGTAATCACTCTCCAGGGTGGGGCTACACACACCAGCTGTGAGTCCTTAAAGGTTAATCACTATCTAGGTTTGGGCTACTCACACCAGCTGTGAGCTCTTAAAGGTTAATCACTATCCAGGGTGGGGCTACACACACCAGCCGTGAGCTCTTAAAGGTTAATCACTATCCAGGGTGGGGCTACACACACCAGCTGTGAGTCCTTATGGTATATCACTATCCAGGGTGGGGCTACACACAACAGATATGAGCTATTAAAGGGTTATCACTATCTAGGTTGGGGCTACACACAACAGGTATGAGCTATTAAAGGTTTATCACTATCAGGGTGGGGCTACACACAACAGATATGGGCTATTAAAGTTTATCACTATCTAGGTTGGGGCTACACACACCAGCTGTGAGCTATTAAAGGTTTATCACTATCTAGGTTGAGGCTACACACACCAGCTGTGAGCTATTAAAAGTTTATCACTATCTAGGATGAGACTACTCCAAACCAAACGATGTTTTTATTTGGAGATTAGATCCCGTCTCCCAACACTCGGAAAGAATGAAGGAAGTGTGGAGGAACAGAAAGGAGGAAAGAAGTGGTATAGCAGTGGAAGCAACCCCAACAAAACATTATTGATTTTATACACTGTATATATTACCGTAGCTATTTGATCGAATAGCACTAATACTGCGCACGTAAAATCAATACTTCAGATCTTGCCACATGTCTTCTTTCTCTCTGCCCATAAACCGGTATATATAAATGAAACTGAATTTTTGTATGTTATTTATACAAAACTACGCCGAGTTACCGAAATGAACCAAATTTTTCGTAGTAACCTTTTGGAACCCTGTCTATTCGTAATTTGGATAGTCCTCTCCATCGCTAGAATTAGGCCGTTTGGCACATTGACGAAAAATCGATTTTGTTGTAGAAGGACCAATCTAAGCTCCCTTTAAGCCTTGCGAAGCAATAAACAAAGCCGGGACGTAAACTTTGTTTCAGTTTGGTGAAAAAGTGCAGGTTTGTTTACTGTACTGTAAATAACAATGGGACAGAAAGCCATGTTTTAAAGCCGTAGAACTAATCTCGTCGGAAATATTTCGGTCTTGTACTAGGGGTCCAATTGCTGAGAAATGAGGTGTATTCCTAAATATTTAAATACGTCTATTGTTGGCCTGAAAAGCGGGCTTCATCTCTCCGATCTCCCTGTGTTCTGGTGCGGAATTGCGAAAATAGTTATAGTCCAGTAGTGATAGCTATAAGAAAGGTAGTATTGGTTTGCAATAGGTGGAGTAATTTTGATTTTCAGGTATGTTGTATGTATGTCTCCTCTCTTGAAAAATCTTAGTTTTAAACCACCCCCTCATTGTGCGTTGTCCGCCATCTTGAAAATACTGCTAAGAATAAACACCTTTTAAATGTTTGCCTCAGCCACTCGCTTTCCAGTGCATTTTAGGCAACACGTTGTCATTACCAATTTTAAGGAGCATTAAATTTATTGTAAGATTCATATTACGTTGGAAAATGTGGAACAGGTACTGAGATACGGGGACGTGATCATTTGCAAACATTTCAAAAAGAAAACGCAAAAGGTTAGATAGGCCTGTGTCAGTGGTTTCGCCTTAATAACTTTTTATGATGATAATAATAATAAAAAAGAGGGAACAGTCACGAAACCGTTTAAATACCTCGGAGAGATCATTGGCAACAATGGACTGGACAAAGAGTCGATGGAAAACAGAAGACTTAAACTTGAAAAACTCAACTTCTCCACTAAAAATATATACAACAAAAAGAACCTCTCCCTTAATGCCAAACTACAACACTACAATGCTGTGGTAAAACCGGTGATCTTATATGGTGTGGAGACGGCAAATTTTATGAACCTAGAAAAGCTTTTGAAGATTGAAAGGAGGATATTGCGGAGGATTTACGACCCAAAAGTGGTACAGGGAACCTACAGACTAAGATCAAACAAGGATATATATGCAAAATTGGAAGACCTGGAAACAACAATTAGGAAAAGACGTTTACGTTTCTATGTACATATGGTTAGAATGGATCCTACAAGATTAAATAAACAAATTTTTAATAAAATATATAATCTGAAGAGCCAAGGGGGTTACACCAAGCAGATGAAGGAAGAACTCCGGAGGCTAGAAATTACAGATGACGACTGTCGAGACAGAACACAGTTCAGAGAAATTCTTTCCAACATAAAGGTTCTTGTGGGAGAAAGGAAGGAACGCAGGGGAGGAAGGTGGACAGCAGAGAGAAAGGCGCAACACTCGGAAAGAATGAAGGAAGTGTGGAGGAACAGAAAGGAGGAAAGAACTATGAGAAGGAAATGAAATGATATTTGCGTGGTCCTTAGTTTTGGCCGGTTCGCATAATGAAATGTAAAGTAATGTAAGGAGGAAAAACGCCCGAAGATGAAATCGTGAATTCAAGTTCAATCGCTCTCCTAAAGGGGAACAATCGATAAAATAAAATAAATAATAATAATAATGCTAGCGCTATAAGAGCTGGATGTAGGACAGAGGAAAATCAAGCAAACGAAAGCGTTCAAATATTTGGGTGAGTGGATAGACCCCAATCTCTCCAAGAAGGCAGCTTTCGAGTCACGAATCAGGAAAATGGAAATGGCATATAATCTAACAAAGGCCATTTACAACAAGAAATCCATATCAACAAATGCCAAGTTAAGACACTACCAAACAGTCATCCGTCCAGAGGCTTTGTATGCCGCAGAATGCCTTGCAATGCATCGCAAGGGACTAACAGAGAATCTGGAAGTGAAAGAAAGAAATATTCTAAGAAAAATCTTGGGTCCGGTAAAAGAAAATGGGGAATATAGGAGACGGCACAACCACGAACTTGACACCCACGTGGAAAAAATAACTATTGCCATGAGGAAACGGAGAATTGCCTTTTACTGTCATATAACAAGAATGAACCCAGTTCGATTGACAAATAGAATTTTCACCTACTTCCTCAAAAAGAAAACCAAGGGAGCTTGGTTCACTGAGGTGGACAAAGATTTACAAGAAGTGGGAATTACAGGCAACGATATTTGGGAACGTGCCACACTTAAACAAAAACTAACCGCACACCGATGTTTCCAAGAAAAGCCAAAGCTTCCAACAGGCAAGAAGTGGACTGCAGAAAGGAAACAACCGCATCGAGAACTAATGCGAAAGTACTGGGAGGATATTAAAGCTCGATGCAGCAAGAAGCAGTTGAAATGACGTGGTCCTTAGATGGCCGAATCGAAATAAGAAGAAGAAGAAGAAGAAGAATGCTAATAATTTTGAAATGACCTTGAGGAAATAGACATTAGTTTACAAATAAAATGTGTTATTGTGATGCCAGACGGAAGGAGGAGACCGTGGCATTCAGTTACGACCCATTCGAATACGTCTTGCCTGCAATAGCAGATTCAGGAGCGAGTAGGCTAGGGTCTTGTACGGTCCATTCATTCACACCATCGTGCTTTATCTGCTTGCGTGTCAGAGGTTATCCTCCTACAATAATAACTGCGCCCTCATTACACTATGATTGTAATAATTTTATTTTTATTTTTTTATAATCGTTTCGGTCGTCTAAGGACCTCGTTATTTCAACTGCCTTTTCCCTCTTTCTTTCACATTGGCCCAGTATTCGCGCATTCTTCTTCGGTGAGCTTCCTTCCGTTCTTCGGTCCACTTCTTGCCGGTTTTCAATATAGGTTTTGGCTGAAAACTCTGTATCTCCCCAAGTTTTTTATTCAAAACGTCAAGTTCCAAGATGTCCTCATGTGATATCCCCAGTTCTTGTAGGTCTTTTTCCACCTCTGTAAACCAGATCCCTTTGGTTTTCTTTCCCACAAAGTAGGCACAGATTCGATTGGACAATCTTCCTGAGTTCATTCGTGTTAAATGGCCATAAAAGGAGAGTCTTCTTTTGCGAATGGTGTCCGTTATTTTCTCCACGTGCAGATAAAGTTCATCGTTGTGTCGTCTTCTATACTCTCCTCGTTCCTTGACCGGGCCCAAGATCTTTCTCATAATCTCCCTCTCTTTGGCTTCGAGTTGTTCAGCCAGGCCTTTCTTATTCATCGCCAGGCATTCTGATGCATATAACGCCTTCGGGCGAATAACGGTAACGTAGTGCCTCAGTTTGGCCTTGAAGGACATTGATCGTGTTTTGTAAATGTCTTTGGTTAAATGGTAAGCCATTTCCATTTTGTTAATCCGTGCCACGAAAGCTTCCTTTTCACGAATGTTGGGCTCAATCCATTCACACAGGTATTTGAATTTCTCTACCTGTGTTATTTGTCCTCCATTCACCATACGTTCTCTGGGTTCTGACTTGATGTTCGTTATAAACTGTGTTTTCTGAAACAAAATCTGAAGACCTGCCTTTGCTGCTTGCACCTGTAATTGATTGATTGTAATAATAATGATATTTATTTATTTATTTATTTATTTATTTAGCTTATGGCTAGAGATGAAGTAGAATTTACACACGTATATCCAAATACTGGATATAGTCAATAGTCACTGGAGTCACGAGAGCAAAGTCACTAGCACTGCCACTGTACTTTCTTTTACTGCACTTGGTGATGATGTGCTGGATCCAGTGTTGCCAATTTGGTGTTTTACCACCAGATCTGGTGTTTCTGAAGTTCGTCTGGTGCCAGAAATGTTCTAATAACGCCATAGCAAAATACTCGTGTTATTTCAATAAAACCAGTCCCAAATCTGGTGCTTAACGGATTTTTCCATGAAATTGTCTCCTATGAGAAATAAGTACCGGTAAATCCTGAAAGCCATGTAATGGTTCTAATAAAGTTAATCAATTAAGATAGGCAATGTTCAGCCTTACACGTGTCAAGGTCAACACTCATTCTCGTACATAAGTGCTAAGTAAGCACAACATGCAGGGCTCGGTGCAAGTGCACTTGTACAAAGAATCCACCTATCATCTATTTTCTTCCCAGCTCCCAGGGGATTTCCCAGTTTCTTGCGAAGGCAGTTTATGTACTTTCGCTCCCTCACTCTAATGCAGATGTAGGGAGAGTGTTTAGCCAAGTATAATTGGTGGAAACAAAGCAAAGAAATCGAATGAAATTTCAAAAATTGCATTCCATTCTGTGTGTGCGATTTGGACTAAAAACAGAGGGAAAATGCTATCACGACTACGAACTTCTGAAGGATATAATAGTGGCCAAAATTGGAAGTATGCAGAGCTACAGCAGTACTACACCTTCCTGCTCTAAAGATGTAATAGCGGTAGCAGGCTCCGCAAGTGAAGAAGACGATTATTAATGAAAGAAATGTAAGTAAAAGGCCGTTTAGATATTTATAATTTTTGGTGTTTTTCTAGTATTTTGAATCATAGAGTCCAGCTGGTGCTGGTGTTTTAAAGCGTAGGGTTTAGTTCTTTCCCATTTCAAGATTTGGCAACACTGGCTGGATCGTCTGTTCTGTAGCACCACAGTCACACTCAGGCATTGAAATTCTATTCCACTTGTAGTGGAAGGCTGCACCAGTTCCCATGGTTGGTTCGTATTCTGTTCAATGTGGACCATGGTCTACGAGGGAGGTTGAAACCAGGTGGCGGCGTCTTCTTCTCAGGAGGCATTGTTGGACATCATTTGTTGTTGAGTCTCTTCTGCCACTCAACGAAAGTTTGGTAGTTGCTGTTCCTCAAGATCATGGCATCTCCTGTTGATGGTTTTCTGGAACGCAGGCGACCAGTATTTGCATAGATGATGTCATCATTTATCGCCAGTCCTGGATGGTTCATTATTTTATTGATAGGAGAACATCTTTACGTCTGAGATCTAAAGGGCGAATATAACGTAGCACTGGTAGCCAATGTGTGGGAGTAGATTTGATTGTGCCAGTGATGAGACGCATTGTACTGTTCAGTTGGGTATCTACAATATTTGTGTGAGCACTATTGAGCCAGACAGAGCACAGTATTCGGCAGTCGAGTACACCAAACCTAGAGCTGAGCATATAATAATGATAATTTAAAAAACTTTACGAGCCTTACAGTAGTCGCATAAGATGTGTAACATCTGACATAGAAGAAACCTCACATGAAATTGTTAATAGTAATAATAATAATAATAATAATAATATTAATAATAATAATAATATTAATAATAATAATATCATATGGCCTGGGGTGCTGGATGCAAGCTTTGTTATTTGACACCCAGAGGGTAGCTTGCATGTCGAAGGAGGTTAGATGTTAGATATCTAAGCTCCTTGGACACTATAGCGCTTTCTAGTAGAGAAATGAGGAACTTTGTGTTGGCGGAAACTCCCGAGATTAATTTTGCCATTATGAACTCGGTCTACTGAATTCAAATGGGTTCTTTGACATGCCAACATCGTATGACATGCGTATCGTATTTTTGCCGCCTTTCAAAAATCACTTACCACGGCCAGGAGCGAACCTGCAATCTTGGGGTTAGTAGACCGACACGCTATCCACTCACCCACCGTGGCAAGCATTAGTATGTTGATACACCGGTATTGTATGTCACCCCTTATTATTCCCGTTTTCCAACGGGGTCGGGGATGAGATGCGATGGAAGTATTTGTGGCGGATGGTTTTTACGACCGGATGCCCTTCCTGACGCCAACCTCACGAGAGGAGTTAATGAAAGATGAAATGAACGATGGTGAATGAAACTAGGTAAGGATGTGGAAGGAAGCGGCCGTGGCCTGTCAGAAGGTACCGTCCCAGCATTTGCCTGGAGTTGAAAATGGGAAACCACGGAAAACCATTTCAAGGACGGCAAATTGTTGATACACCGGTATTTTATAATATTTTTGGCACAAATATTAATCTATTGTAAAAGGGAGTGTTTTACAGATATTGTAGTTTATAATACGGAACTCATTTTATTCGAGGTTTTGTAGCTTCGACCAGTACTAGCCTAAATAAAGAATACGATATGGATCAACTAGATTAATAGACGCGATACCGCTCATAACCTTAAATTCCCTATAAATAGGCCAACTTGCGAGTAAATGCAATGTGCACAGCAGTAAATCATGAAAGGCTTGCCCAGTTCCCGAACCTCTTGATTCACAGACCAACACGTAATTTCATATGGATTCTGTTAAAATGAGTCGTATTGATATGATAAATATCGTTTAAAACGATAATCTGGTAGCAAAAATATCTACCCCGTCCGGGATTCGAACCCGAGATCTCTTAGATTCAGAGTCAATGACGCTAACCCCACGGCTATTTCGACCACATGAATGTTAGGTACAAAATGGTGACTTATTTTCACGTACCAATAATACTGCATCACGGAATTAAGTTTCATTTATATTTTGCTTGTTTCGATAATGTTCCTGTGTGAAATTGAGTTTAAAATGCCTTATGAATAGGTCCTATTGTGAGTAAAGAGAATGTATTCAGCAATAGTTCATGAAGGCTTGCTCAGCTCTCGTATAAACCCGACGATTATATTATATTGATGACTGCATTACCGTTATATGGGTTAATATTTGAATAGCCATTGTGCAGAAACATAATACCGGCAATGTCGACTACTTGCAATGTTTGATATTAAGGCATTTTATCATTTAAACACTGATACGAAGACTTGGAATATGCGCCATGTGCTTTGTTTCAATCACTTGACACCAGAGTTCGCATGAGTGTTTACCGTCAGAATGAAAGTGTTCAGCAATGCGATCCAGCTGGCAGTGCGTCTTACACACTTCCGTTCGATCCGCCACTGCCAGCTGGATCGTCCGATCCACTTCCGTCCCATTTATCAAAATCACTCCCACAAATATCCAGCAACCGAGTGGAAAGATGTGACACATCAATAATCATAATAATATTATATAATAATATCGTATGACCTTGGGTGCCGGATGCAAGCCTTCTTATTTGACCCCAGAGGGTAGCTTTCATGTCGAATTTTGTTGTTCCTCGAAGCACTATGAAAGCCAAGGAGGTTAGATATCTAAGCTCCTTGAGCACTAAGAGCTCTCTAGTAGAGAAATGAGAACTTTGTGTTGGCGGAAACTCCCGAGATTAATTTTGCCATTATGAACCCGGCCTACTGAATGCGAATGTGTTCTTTGACATGCCAACATCGTATGACATGCGTGTCGTAATTTTTTCCGCCTTTCAAAAATCACTTACCACACCTGTGTGAAGCTAAATTAGGTTAGGTTAAACATTTGACAACCGCTCTTATGTTCCGAGGTTCGTCGCCGGGAGCCGTCTGCAGTGGCGTCTGGTAACAAGGTTCTGAACTAGTAGTCGCTGACGGTGGCGTTTGCCGGCAAAAGTAGGAACTACTTGAAATTCAATGTCTGCAGTCCTTACTTGAATAATCGAAAACAGATGCACACACTAATACAGTCATCACAATTAACACCGGTTATCAGACAGATTCTACACATACCCAAAGTACACGGGGCTACATGACCGCGTTGTCGCAGCCCCTAAACTGAGGAACCAACCAACCAACCACGGTCAGGAGCGAACCTGCTAGCTTGGGGTTAGTAGACCGACACGTTAACCACCCATCCACCGTGCGAAGCTTATGTGCTAAACAGTGTGGTAGATACAATTTTAGTGAATTCTCGTCTAAGAGAACACATTCTTTATTAAATTACTCTAAAATGTAGTTCCTTTATTATTAAACTAGCCACCCGGCCCGGCTTCGCCCGGGAACAGTTGTGAATGCATTACGTGATAAGCGCCTCTTTACGATGTCAATGAATTAAGATCAATATCCGTTTTACGACTCGGCGTGATGGGTTAAAATCACTGTTAACTATATTATCATGGAGATGCATGTGCATCAAATTCTTGTCAGACGTAATTCAAGAATGGCGAGGTGCGTGAAAAACAAATCCCCCTTCCGTCCAATCAAAAAACACTCAAGTGGACGATATATTGATTAAAGAGATGTGCTCTCGCGTATGTTTTTGTAGAACTTTTCATGCTGAATAATTCTTACACTCATTGTCTATTGATTTTCTTAACGGTTTGCCCAGCGTAAGCTTAAAAAGCGAACGGACGCTAGGATTTTTTTCGACTTTTTCTCTGAAATCGTTACTGCTTGGCTTCCTTTGATCATAAATAAATTATTTTCTACAGAAACCTTCCTCGAGGAGAATGGTGAAAGCCGCATCAAAATCCATGCAGAGGTTCTCGAGATTACCCGTGACATCCAAGAATCGGGGACTTGGTTTTATACTAAGTAGAGATTATACGCCAATCAGTATAGTTCAATATAACATAATCCCCCTTCCGTCCAATCTTAAAATGACTGTGAATTTTTCGGAACGAAAATTTCACAGGCGAAATGAGAGTTGCACTTCCAGGGAATGGCGAGGTGAATGAACCTCAAATATCCCTTCCGTCCAATCTTAACTTGACTGTGTTTCACAGGCGAAATGAAGAAAACCTGAGTTGCACTTCCAGGGAAAATTCCAAACACAACCACCCATCTCAGAAGTCTTAACTCAACACGACTCGACGGTTTGCTGCTGGCTGTATCTGGGGCAATAGGTTCGCCCGCTAGCTAGGCTGTAACAGGGATGATAGACTCGCCCTTAGTTAGCTCGTAAACTGTCGCCTCAGTAGTTGAATGGACATGGTTGGAAGAAATTAAAACGTAAAAACACTTTTGGTGGGCGATGTATTGAAGATAGACATAGCCTATGCTCTCGCGGACTTTCTTGTAGAACTTTTTAAGCTGAACAATTCTTACACTCATAGTATTTAGATATTTTTAACGGTTTGCCCAGCGTAAGCTTACAAAGCGCTCGGACGCCAAGTTTTATTTTTCGGATTTTCCTCTGAAATCGTTAGACTACTGCTCGGCTTACTTTGATCATAAATAAATTATTTTCTACAGAAATCATCCTCGATATATCCTTTACAGAATGGTGAAAACCGCATCAAAATCCATCCAGTGGTTCTCGAGTTTACCCGTAACATCCAAGAATTGGGGACTTTGTTTTATACTAAATAGAGATACCTGCAAAACCGTAGAGTTCATCACTTGGAGTAGGTCTTTAGACAGCCAGTGATGAGTCGGCATGTTTCATTTAATGCAATATCAACCTGCTTGGCGTGGCATGATCTATTTCTATACCAAGCAGGACAGGCGTATTCTGCTGCAGAATACTAGAGTGCTGAGGCAGAAGTTCTTATTGTTTGAGCTTGAGTCCCCCAAGTAGAGCCAGATAATTTGTAAAGAATGCAGTTTCTTGCAGATACCTTATTAGCCCATTTTCCTTTATGAAATAGTAGGCTTACGAGATCACCTTTTGTCCGTGTGTGTGTGTGTGTGTGTGTGTGTGTGAGAGAGTCCCCCACTAATACAATACAAACAAACAACTGGAGAGATGTCAATGAAACTCGGTAAGGTCATAGCACTATTTCGGCTGACCCTGACCGTGCCCTTGAAATTTTGTTACGTCTCACCAATCCAACATGGTGGCTGTGCGAAATATTTCACCGGCATTCTATATCTCCGAAACTATTACTGATATCACCCTGAAATTTTGTACGGTGATAAAGGGCACTACTACAAGTTAATCTATGCAATTTTCAAAAATCTGTAAAGTACAAAACGAACATGGTGGCCAAGCGAAGTTGATGGTTGGTAGGTTCCTTAGTTTAGGGGCTGCAACAACGCTGTCATGTAGCCCCGTGTGCTTTGGGTGTGTGTAGAATCTGTCTGATTACCGGTGTTAATTGTGATGACTGTATTAGTGTGCGTTATATGTTTTTAATTCAAGTAAGGACTGCAGACATTGAATTTCAAGTAGTTTCTACTTTTGCCGCCAAACGCCACCGTCAATGACTATTAGTTCAGAACTTGGCTACTAGACGCCACTGCAGTCGGCTCCTGGTGACGAACGTAGGAACCTAATTAGAGCGTTGTTTAACCTATAATTAATTTAGCTTCACACAGTGGAAGGTTCCTTAACATGCCATAAATCTATGACATAGGACCGCCGGCTTTACTTCCCCTCCGAAGGAAGGCATACTGAGGTTTTTTAACGCTCTTAAAAAATCCGACGACTTTGGCCGGGTTTGAACCCGCGATCTTGTGTATAGAAGCTCAGAATGCTACCAACTAGCCCACCGAAGCCGCATCAAGCGAAGTTGAAACATTTTAATAGACTTTTCTCGCGATTTACCATCGGAGCGCAGTGAAATGTGGAACAGTAAATGTTTATGCACATTGTAATGCACTGGCATCTAATTCAGTTCAATTGTTTACATAACCTCAAGATGGCGGCTGTTCGACATTTTAAAATTATGTTTTTATTTCATGTGTAGGCCTATTAATCATGCGATCGAAGTGAACGTTTGAATAATGAACCTACGTAATGATCGTCAACTTATAGTAGGGTAAAGGGAGGTATGTTCGTGATAAAATTACGCTTTCATTGATATGTCTGTTATTAACGAGTACCCATACTAGCCAATTTATAGCAGTAAACTATGCTACTATAGTATAACTGAAATAGCATTGTTATTTATTTTGAATCCATATTGTTCATAAGAAAATATATTATATTATTCGAAATTTGGCGGGTAACTTCGTGACAGGGATAGTTAATTTCGTGATAATGGTAATGTAACTTTGTGAATGAAAAAACACTTACTACTTTTAGTGTATATTAATTGATCACACAAGAAATACATGATATCTTAGCAATTAATGAATGTCACAGTAATGTACTTTTCATTTTCATGGTCTTTACTCGGAATCACTTCCCATTTCATCAGTACAGCAACCGTAACTGATCGGAATTTCTTGTTATAAAATCCTTCAAGGAGCTCCAGGGAACACGTGCTCGTTTTGATGCTTGATAGACTGACATCTTTTGCTCTGTTACCATTTTAGCAGCTGTGACTAACTGTTTTTTTTTCATACTGCCGGTATTTTGTTTATTCTTTCGGCATATTGACCGATAATGCAAAGGAGAATATTGAATTACAAGAGGGTCAGGTAATTTCGTGAAGCCTTAAATTAGGAAAACATATGCAAATCAAGAGAATACATTTAATTCTGAATAATTTCGTTGGTGTAAAGTATGGTTTAATGCTAAAGTGCACACTTAACTCACTACAGGCATAACTATCAAGTCACGCAGTAATGATGTTCAATTTAATGCATTATCAGTAAGGTAATTTCGTGATACTGTTAAGGGTGTTTTTGGTTGGTGCCTTAACCACCATTTATTAAGGGTGTTTTTGATTGTTCTTAACCCGCACCTCCCAGTATTTGTTAAGGATGTTTTTGAGTGTTGGGCATCCTTGCATCTACGGGGATTTGCTAGGATGTCTTATGAAGAACTGCGGACACGTTTAGAGAGCAATTTACATACAGGGGAATTGGCGGGAGGAATGAATACTCACCTAGCTTACCTCTAGGCCGCACGCTTGCTGTGCAGCGCCTCCTGCATGTCAGCGTTCAATGGAGATCTTAAAACTAGGTACTAATCTAAAGGGAAGGGCTTCTTAACCTAAACGAAATAAAAAGGTAGTCAATAGACTGTTCAAAAAGGGGGTTTATTATTAAATAGTGGCAATTGCAATAGGGGAGGATGGAAATAATAACCTAGGGGGGGGGGGGGAAAGGAATTAAGCAGGCACGCTATCACTCACCCCACCGTTGATACCGGTCTTCTATGATGATGGTGGCGTTGGGACTCGATATGGGGCCATGCCCCCATATCGGTCCGGCGTAGCACAACTCCGATAGAGTGTAATACTGAAACTGCAGGTTCAGAAGAGTCCACGTTCCTAAGAGCTTAGAAGCGCGGCCAGGTTAGGTTAGAGACCGCGGCGCGTGTTCGTACCTCTATTTATAGGTAAAAGGTGCTTGGTCAGTCCAGTCAGCGGTATGTTGGGAGTGTAATGTCCGCTGTGTCCTGTCCAAGTGCTTGCTGTTGGAGCCTAGGTCTATGACCTACGGTCTACTCCGTAGTCGCGTTGCCATGTCGTCTTTTACGTAGTTACCTCTGATTATATTTTATGTATTTATAGGCATAGTCCTTTTATAAAGGGCTGGGGCCAGGACAAGTCGCCTTCCTGTTTTAATAATCGTCCTCGATTATTGGACTAGACGTGGGGGCGGAAACTTTTATTTTCTTCTTTCTTCTTCTTCTTCTTCTTCTTCTTCTTCTTTTTCTTTCATTTCGTCGATGTGAATTTGTTTTCGATTCGTCGTATCGTCCTTCGTCGCTTCTGGTCTTCTTCGTAGGTGGGGGGATGAGCGAAATTGCACCGTGCTAAGGGTTGGAAGGCGTGGCAAGAGTGTTGGGGTGGTTTGTTTTACAGTCATTTCATAGCAGATAGTTCTCTGTATCTGTCTACATCCCATATTGTATGATTGACATAATCTGTATTGCCTATTTGGCAGAGTTGAAATTTGCATAAAAGTATTGACATTGTTTTGTTAAAATTGAAGAAAAAACTAATAAATGGAATTTCAGCGGAAATATAAATTGAAAGAAATGAAGCTGAAAGATATATCTTTAATGAAAGCGCATAGGAAATTTACATTATTAGCACCGTACTCGGACTAGTGCGTGACTTGCGTACGATGCCGTCAAGTCGAGCCCTGCCGCGAGGATGCATGCATAACTATAATTTTCCTACGATGGAAAATGATGCTGTAAGGAGCTTAAATAATGGCGAGCCCTCGTGAACTAGCACGCGACCTTTGTAGCGTGTGTAAAAAAGGGAAAGAAAAAATGTAGTGTATTGTACTCTAGGCCAAGTGTAGCTATGAGGGTGCGCTACTATGATTAACCTCCTTGCAACGTGGGGATGATAAAAGAAAATTGTAAAAATATCCTAGAAAACGTGAAATTCCGTCAAAGTTACTTGATTATGTGCGTAAAAAAAACATGTAGTTATGTTATTAAGAGAAAAAAATTAACATTGAAGTATTGGAAAGAAATAGCTGAAGGCTCCTGCCTAAATCGGCTGACATTCTAGTATGGTTTGTAGGTTTTGACTGGTGTTGCTGCCATGCGTGTTGTAACTTTGGTCTTGCGTCACGGTCGTCCGGGGGGCATCCTGCATGAATGTCCTACTGGGGGATTACAGGATTGTACACCGTATAATTAGTCTGAAATCAGAAATCTCTCTTAACGTTTTGTACAGAGGGATTGGTTCACCCTGGTAACGTTACTTTTTTTTCACTGAAGTTCGTTACGTCGTACGAGTTAATTTCGTTACTTAACGTCTGCATTATGACATATATACTAATATCCTTATAAACTAACGTGCAATATGTATTCATTGACATATTGGTTATTGTGGTCATACACTATACCACGTCTTATATGCGTCGTTGTAAAACTGCAACATGCTTCCTTAAGTATTTAGTTGCGTATATACTCTTATATTTCGTAGACCTGGAATCCTTTATATTTGTAAAAAAAACTTTCTTATACATCGACGTAGACCTTTGCTATAGCTGAGAATTAATTCTTAAGTTTTACTTTTGCACTTTCTCAGCGTGAATTAAGCGACGTATTCGCTTCTTAATCTATAGATATGCAGACAATATGTAAGGATACTCGCACTACGTGTACACTCGATCGTTAAGTTTAAATAGATTATCGTTAAAATGGCGACTGTTTCGTCGGGAAGTTATTGAAATTGGAAATTATTTATTGCCTCTACGGGCTAACTTGGGAATTCTGTGCACTGTATAGAACTTCAGGAAATATAAATTAACAAGATAATACTATCTGAAAAAAAAAATGACATTTATTATTGACATGTGATAATTGCCTGAAAAAAATAACACTGTTAATGACATGGTATGTAAGACCCTTTTGTAAAACTTGCCACGTTATATAGGGGGGGGAGGTGATTTACTATCTAACTTAATTCTTAATGCTAAACCTAATATGACTACCTTTTCTTAACTAAATGTACTATATACATGGGGTAAGGTGGAATAACGTGTCTGGACAGGGGTGAAAAAAATCTCTTGAAGGGGGGGGGGGGGGGGGGTGCGATATATATTAAAGGTATTTCTTAAATATTTAAGCTCTCTCTATATTGTATCCGCAGCCATGATAATTTTTTAAAGTGTGCCTTCAATGAGGTGGCTACTTTTGCTCCTTAATAAAATTAATAGGGCTGTATCTTCACTGAAATGTCTATCTTTGCTCCGTAAGAAAAATAATGGGACTTTATCTTCACTGAAATGATAATTTCCGTAAGCAAAATAATGGGGCCGTAACTTCACTGAAATAGCTACTTTTGCTCTTTAATAAAACTAATGGGGGCTGTATCTTCAATTAAATGCCTACCTTTGCTCCGTTAAAATATAATGCGGTTGCTCTATATGGAATGCCTAATATTATGCCTGAGTTGCACAGTTTTATTTCTTTTACATATCCTGTTGCCTTTTTGTCGTAGAAAATACGGATGCATATGATTATGTATTTTAACCAAGTGGTGTCACTCTTTATATAGAAAATCAGCAAATGTGTCCAGCGGTGTAGGTTTCAGTACCTACTATGCTACAATATCATAAAACGTGTCATTATTTCCTCATGTTAAACATAATACCAACGAGATATCGCCTGTTGGTAGACTGTCCGTACTTCGATACGGGACGCATTCCATCGGACGTTAAATCCATGATGAATTGGGTGTATTTTAATATAAATATCTCCTAACATCTTATCAGAATACTATAAAGTTATCGGCTGTTGGCAGGCTGTTCGTACTTCGATACAGAACGCATCCCAATGGCCGTTAAGTTCATTATGTATTAAGTTTATTTTAATATAAATATCTCCTAATATCTTATCAGAATACTATAAGTTATCGGCTGTTGGCAGGCTGTTCGTACTTCGATACAGAACGCATCCCAGTGGCCGTTAAGTTCATTATGTATTAAGTTTATTTTAATATAAATATTTCCTAATATCTTATCAGAATACTATAAAGATATCGGCTGTTGGCAGGCTGTCCGTACTTCGATACAGAACGCGTCCCAGCGGCCGTTAAATCCATGATGTATTGGGTTTATTTTAATATAAATATCTCCTAACATCTTATCAGAATACTATAAAGTTATCGGCTGTTGGCAGGCTGTTCGTACTTCGATACAGAACGCATCCCAGTGGCCGTTAAGTTCATTATGTATTAAGTTTATTTTAATATAAATATCTCCTAATATCTTATCAGAATACTATAAAGGTATCGGCTGTTGGCAGGCTGTCCGTACTTCGATACAGAACGCGTCCCAGCGGCCGTTAAATTTACTATGTATTAAGTTTGAATTGACCGCCACAAGATGAATAACGTGGAGGGTTTAATTCCCTGAAAGTATTAAAACGAACGTCATCTAGGTGAAAGGGTTGGCTATTTCCTTTCAAAGTTCAGTAGCGTTCTAATATCTGGACTACTTCTTACGTGTTCAGCGGGTTGGCTAGGTCCCTGAATCTGAAATGATAGTCGTCGGTCGCCGGTTGTCATTATTATATTGACCAATATACCTGTAACTAATTACTTCCCTCTGGGTGTGACGTTTTTACTTTTTAGCATTTGGCTTGCGTAAATTGCGGGCTTTGGGGCCACGGTGTGGACACTAATCTTATTTATTAATGGCATTTGTTATCAACGTAGGTGTGTTAATATCTCCTTTATCTCCTCCATACTTCTCTTATCTCAAAGCGAGGTGCACTCTTGGACCTGCTGCAAGATATCAATAACGTCGTGTTCTTGAGGCTGTGCGAACTATTGTGCCAGCTCAAGATATCTATAATATATTTCTTCAACTTCACTTAATACTTCCCTTATCTCAAAGCGAGGTGCACCCATGGACCTGCTGCAAGATATCAATAACGTCGTGTTCTTGAGGCTGTGCGAACTCTTGTGCCAGCTCAAGATATCTATCAACTTCACTTAAAAATACTTAATAGTTATTACTAATATACTAACGATGATACTCTTGATAACAATTGTCGTACGTTGCGATGTTGCCCTGCTGTGCCCAAGTCCGTGCTTACGCATGTATGCTATACTGATATCGCCGTGCATTTGTCGGCGTTTTTTATAAATTCCTACTGGATTACTTTCTCACCTATGTTACTTCGTGAGGGAACGGTGTTTTCTTTGCTAACTGAATGTCCTGTTTGAAATGTACTGCTGGAAAAATAATTCTACCTTAAGAGTGTACTCTACGCTTACATCTTTAAAATCATTAGTGCGTTTTTCTACTATCGCACGCTTCGCATGGAAAACAAAAATAATAAAGGCAAACTTATGCAAAGTCATCTGGCGTGTGAGTGAATAGTGCCAGGAATTGAACTCAAGGTGTCTGGCTTCCGCTCGAGTGCGTCTGCACGCTGAGCTAGCGAGATAGTGTCGGGTTTAATGTCCTCGCGGCGGACGGTGTGCTCAGCACGTGTCTGTCATATGGCATATTGGATTGTGTTACAATGGACAAATAAGCATTTCCTCTGGGGTCGGCTTTCATAACAAAAGAGAAACTGCAGTACGTCTTGACTGAATGCGTTTACAAACTAATTAACGCGGCACCTTGCAGAAATGTGATTGCAAGGTCTCCTAACTCTATGTAAGCATGTAGCCAATACTACCTTCCGCTAAGTTATACTAAAATGGATTCAGAAGAAAATATTATAGCCTACAATCATATACAATGTATAGTTGCACTGCTGTAAAAAAATACAAAGTTATTTATTCATTCCCACTTATCCTATGGGCTATCACAATCTTATTCCTAATAGAGCTTCATTGTGGGGGGTTTAATCTGAAATAAGGAGCAATTTTCTGAATATAGTAGGGTAGTTATCAATATCTCTTCCTACTAGGCTTCCGTTAATATTCCTAGTGACTTATTATATAGGGGTTGTTAATATTCAAATCGCTTGGCGTAAGAGGTGTCTATCGCGAAATCTTAACAGGGTGGGGGTGGGGGGATTATAATTATTGTGTAAAAAATATATCCTCTAACTTAATCTACTAAAAAAAATCTGCTCGGGGGGGATTTAAATTGTCTCACTCGCTTGGCTAATGTAATGAGTATAGGGGGCGTTTAAATATGTATTAGTTACTGGGGCGGGTGTGGGTGGGTACCAAAAATAATATTTGACCCGTACTTCAAAAAATTTTCCTTAATTTTGAGTAAATTTTGCTTGGCTGCATAAGAGGGTTTTAGGGACCTGTACCGTAGAAATTCGTTGTCTGAACTCCTGTAGGCGTTGTCTGACGACAACGTCACGGTACCCCGGGCCTCTACCATTTGTTAAGGGTGTTTTTGGTTATTTCTTACCCGCGCCTCCCTACCATTTGTTAAGGGTGTTTTTGGTTGGTGCCTTAACCACCATTTATTAAGGGTGTTTTTGATTGTACTTAACCCGCACCTCCCAGTATTTGTTAAGGATGTTTTTGAGTGTTGGGCATCCTTGCATCTACGGGGATTTGCTAGGATGTCTTATGAAGAACTGCGGACACGTTTAGAGAGCAATTTACATACAGGGGAATTGGCGGTAGGAATGAATACTCACCTAGCTTACCTCTAGGCCGCACGCTTGCTGTGCAGCGCCTCCTGCATGTCAGCGTTCAATGGAGATCTTAAAACTAGGTACTAATCTAAAGAAAAGGGCTTCTTAACCTAAACGAAATAAAAAGGTAGTCAATAGACTGTTCAAAAAGGGGGTTTATTATTAAATAGTGGCAATTGCAATAGGGGAGGATGGAAATAATAACCTAGGGGGGGGGGGGGGAAGGAATTAAGCAGGCACGCTATCACTCACCCCACCGTTGATACCGGTCTTCTATGATGATGGTGGCGTTGGGACTCGATATGGGGCCATGCCCCCATATCGGTCCGGCGTAGCACAACTCCGATAGAGTGTAATACTGTAACTGCAGGTTCAGAAGAGTCCACGTTCCTAAGAGCTTAGAAGCGTGGCCAGGTTAGGTTAGAGACCGCGGCGCGTGTTCGTACCTCTATTTATAGGTAAAAGGTGCTTGATCAGTCCAGTCAGCGGTATGTTGGGAGTGTAATGTCCGCTGTGTCCTGTCCAAGTGCTTGCTGTTGGAGCCTAGGTCTATGACCTACGGTCTACTCCGTAGTCGCGTTGCCATGTCGTCTTTTACGTAGTTACCTCTGATTATATTTTATGTATTTATAGGCACAGTCCTTTTATAAAGGGCTGGGGCCAGGACAATACCCTAAATTAAAAGAATAACATAGTAGCTTGATAGTATAAAAATTTAACATAATAGCTTGATAGTAAATTTAATCCTGAACAAATTTCTTCATATGCATTGTTATTTTATATTGGTCAGTTTACGTGCTACAGGTGAAAATGTAAGAGCGCACGCAGTCAAACGTTTTGTTCTGATAATCAAGCTAAGAAAAGTACTTCACGAATTAAGCGATAACGGTTCCTACTTTCACAGAATTATTTTCCTAACCATACATGCCGACACTACATACCTAAAACTATAATTTGATACTAAACACATATATCTTAACTTATTATTAGCGTTTGAATCTTTATAATAACAGACACAGCACTAAACCTGCCACCACTATGAAAGAAAACACCTCACTACAAACAAACGGTTTGGTTGTGTCAGCTAGACCGCGATGAAGACCAATACAAGTACCTAGAGACATCTGTTGAGAACTCAGGGAACTACTACAGGAGTTGAAACGCTTAGTCTGCAATAGGGGAGTTCATGATACATATTCAAAGATTTATCACGAACTTACCTGTATCACGAAGATACCTCCCTTTACCCTATATAACTCTATGGCCTACATATATACAAATCCAACATGGCGACCATCTGAAATATTTATAGGCTATAAACATAAGTTCACCTATGGGGCTGGTGAGCACAAATCCAACATGGCGGCGACGTGAAATATAAATATTTAAATGGACGTTTCTCGCGGTTTAAGCATCCAAGCCCAGTGAAACTTGGTACGGTAAATGGTTACACAAATTTTAATACACTGACATCTAATTTATTTCAATTGTTTTCATAACCACAAGATGGCAGCTGTGCCATTTATTTCTTGTGTCCTAATCATGCGATTGAAGTTTGAATGCTACACGTACACAATAATCTTCATGTAACAGTACATAACTCTAAGACCTACATAATTATATCAAAATCCAACATGGCGTCCATCGAAATACTTAGACGGTTCTCAATATCTACGAATCTATTACAGCAACCAAACTGAAATTTTGATGTTGATAGAGGCAATTAACATAAGTAGGATATATGAAAATAGGTTGTAGGCCTATAGTTCTTCAAGGAACTACTTGTTTTTAGTGTTTAGACAATGTATTGCATATGTGAGTGCGCGGTCCGGAGTTACCGCTAAATATTTGGGTGTAGCGCAATGATCCATTATCTTACCTTCCCATGTTATTTGTAGTTTCCTCTTTGCCTGCCTGTTCTTGAGGTGAAAGGCGCAGACCTGCGTTTTCGAAGGGGTTGGCTTCAGTTGATTTTCTGTATAATAATCACAAAACACAGAATCGCTACAAAAGCCCCACTTCTGAATATTAGTCTTCGATCTCCCAACTCCAAGTCGTAGTCTGTTGAGAGAATTCCATGTTGTCCAAGCTGCTGTATGCCTTAAATGACATGCCATAAATCTATGATACGGGCCCGCCGGCTTACTTCCCCTACGAAGGAAGGCACACTGAAGGATTTTACGACGACTTCGGCCGGGTTTTAACCCGGTAGCATAGCAGTGCAGCATGCTACCGACTACGCCACCGAAGCCCCTATTGGGATTGGTCACTATTCGTTTAAGATTTTCCCAAAAATAGAAATACTGAAACTATTTATATTTTGAAATCGTACAATTGCAATTCAATGATAAATCTACGATTTTAGCGCAATTGGTTAAGATACTACAAAAAGTCATAGGACCAAATATATCCGATTTTGTTGATGTAATCGTTTTTAGATTTGTCTTACCATTTATCAATAATAGACCTTCTACGTTTAAGTTGCGTTCGCCATTTTGAATTGATTAGAAATTTAAGAAATTAAATTTTCCGTCTAAAAGCTGCAAGTTTGCTAACTTTCAGGTTTCTTGCTCATCTGGAGGTATTACCCTGTCACGAATTGATTGCTGGCGGTCGAGATGGGAACTATTCTTTGTTTACTTGTATCACAAGTCAGCCTGCTTCGTTTTTTTTAGCCTATTTCCATTTTATGAAAATAAAATAGGTTTATGAGATCACCTTTTGTCCGCGTGTGTGTGTGATGGTGTGCGTGGGTGTCCACCTAATAACATTTAAACGGCTGGAGCGATTACAATGAAACTCGGTAAGATTATAGCACCGTTCTGGCCGAACCCGACCGTGCCCTTCAAATTTTAGTGTCTCTCACCAATCCAACATGGCGGCTGGGCGAAATATTTCACCAGCATTCAGTATCTCCGAAACTATTACCGATATCGCCCTGAAATTGTGTATGGTGATAAAGGGCACTACTAAATGTCACCTATGAGACTTTCAAAGACCTGGTAACTGTAAAACCAACATGGCGGCCAAGCGAAGTTGAGACTTTTAAATAGACTTTCCTCGCGATTTAACCATCCAAACGTAATGAAACATGGTACAGCAAATGTTTATGCACATTGTATTGCACTGGAGTCTAATTTAGTTCAATTGTTCACATAACCTCAAAATGGCGGCTGTGCGAAATATTTCACTGGCATTCTATATCTCCGAAACTATTACAGATATCACCCTGAAATTTTGTACGGTGATAAAGGATAGTGATACAAGTTTATCTATGTAACTTTCATAAACCTGTAGAGTACAGAACGAACATGGCGGCCAAGCGAAGTTGAAACATTTTAATAGACTTTTCTCGTGATTTAACTCTCTGAGCGCAGTGAAATGTGTTACAGTAAATGATTGAGCATATTGTAATGCACTGGCTTCTAATTTAGTTCAATTGTTTACATAACCTCAAGATGGCGGCTGTGCGAAATTTTAAAATTAAGTTTTTATTTCTAGTGTCGTAATCATGCGATCGAGGTGAAAGCGTGAATAATGAACCTAGGCAATAATTGTCCTTGAATGGTACATAACTCTATGGCCTATACATATAACAATCCAAAATGGCGTACATCCGAAATATTTAGACGGTTCTCAATATCTACGAATATTTTACTGCAATCAAACTGTTTTTTTTTATGTTCATAGAGGCTATGAACATATGTTCACCTATAGGACTTTCAGTAACCTGGTGAGCACAAATCCAACATGGACGTTTCTCGCGAATTAACTATCCGAGTGCAGTGAAACGTTGCACGTTAAATGCTTATACAAATGTTAGTCCACTGGCATCTAATTTATTTCAATTAAATTTGCATAATCACAAGATGTCAGCTGTGCGAAATTTTAAAATCTCGTTTTTACTCCTTGTGTTTTAATCATGCGTTTGAATTTTGAATACCACACGTACACAATAATGTTAATGTAATAGTACAAAAATAAAAATCCAACCTGGCGACCATCTGAAATATTTAGACTGTTCTCAATATCTACGAATCTATCAAAACCTTCAAACTGAAATTTTGTATGTTGATAGAGGCAATTAACATGAGTAAGATATATGAACATGGGCTGTATAGTTCTTCACGGAACTACTTGTTTATTTTTGTATTTATTGGGTACAGAAAGTCCCAGTGAGCAGGTAGCTCAAGGGGGGAGGGGAACTGCCCCTTACTAATATGGCTTAGTAACTTATACTAGAATATAGGTAGGAACATTTATTCAGTGTTTATGGCTTCATCTATATTCTTCAACATATTTTTTCCGGATGTACCTGAGAGCTTCCTTTTTGAATTTGTTTAAGTTTACAATTTGTCTCAGTTTAGGAGGTAAGTTGTTATAAGATGTGATGGCTGGATAGGAAATACTTTTAATACCATATCTAGTTGTGTTTGTTGACTCCACGTATAACTAGTTTGCTGATTTGGGTTATATGTATGAATGTCTTTCCTGCATCGAAGTTCAGTATTAAGACTAATAAGACCTTGTTTATATATGAACATAAATAAAGCTTCAGAGTATTTGAGCTGGCTTCGTAATGGCAATATGTTTGTGTCCTGAAACACTTGTACAGTTGGTTTCCTAAAATCGAAACCATACATGATTTTAATTGCTCTTGTTTGGAGTACTTCAAGCTCATTTATTGATTCCTGTGTACATTTACATTGCGCGAGTAGGATATGAATCAGCTCCAGTAGTTGGTAGTATGCTGAGCTTCTATTCCCAAGATCGCGGGTTCAAACCCGGCCGAAGTCATCGGATATTTTAAGAGCGCTAAAGAAAACTCAGTATGCCTTCCTTCGGAGGGGAAGTAAAGCCGGCGGTCCCATGTCATAGATTTATGGCATTTTAAAGAACAGTCCACTAATCACACCTGTGTGAAGCTAAATTATATATAGGTTAAACATTTGACTAACGTTCTTAGGTTCCTACGTTCGTCAAGAGCCGACTGCGATGGCATCTGGTAACTACGTTCTGAACTAGTTGGTCGTTGACGGTGGCGTTTGGCGGCAAAAATAGGAACTACTTGGAAAAATTGAATATCTGCAGTCCTTACTTGAATTAAAACAGATACACACACTAATACAGTCATCACAATTAACACCAGTTATCAGACAGATTCTACACACTCCCAAAGTACACGGGGCTACATGACCGCGTTGTCGCAGCCCCTAAACTAAGGAACCAACCAACCCGCTCCAGTAGCCTCAGTCATCGTTTAACTGTCCGTGGTAACATGAGCTCCTGTGACGCTTATCTGACGCAATGCTGCTAGACTTATGTGCGTACTGCAATCTGTCATCGCGGTGTCCTCCGCTTCGCCCCGCGATGCTCATGCTACAATAAACAACAACCCCTGGTGCAGCCACTCTCAGCGGCAATCAAATGTTGAATGGGTAATAGGTATAATTCAGTTCCACGATACGAAGTGTACACATTATTTGCCCTTTTGACAGACCTACGGGACAGCTAGAATCATGACATTTGCAATGAAAGTGATGGTGTTTGAAGCAATTTTCAGTGTTGCCTTAGTAATCGAAATTTGTTGTTTTTTAGTCGGTCAACACGATTGAACCCATTTGGGCTATTCCATAATCCTGAAGAAAAAAAATATGAGGTTAATAAATACACTTGGATGACCTCAAGAATCCAGAAAATGGAGGTTGCTTTTCAATAAAAAATGTTTATAACAAGCAATGCTTATCATGGAATAGTAAAATTCGCCGTTACTTAATAGTGATTAAACCGGAAGCTCTTTATGCTTCAGAAATGCTCAATTTACAACTTAAAACAATTAAGGAACAATTAGAGATTAAGGAGAGAGAAATTATGTGAAAGATCTTAGGGCCCAGAATTTAATACGGCATACACTATCCAAAACCCAACTCTGAATTATATAGGAAAATTTCTAAACTTACCGATACCATGAGAATGAGACGAATTCAATTTTTGGGCCATTTGGAAAGAATGAATCATACGAGACTTACTTACCGAATCCACACATTTCTGCAGATCAAAAGTACAAGACTAAAGTGGTACAAACAGGTGGAGAGGACCTAGTGCAGATGCGATTGCCAGATCTGATGAATAGAAATGTAATCAGGAATATTGTTCACACAAGGTGATTTGAGGAAGATCAGAAGAAACCAACATGACGTGCATGGTCGGAGGAACAGAAACTACAACAATCCATGCAAATGAAGAGCAATTAGGCAAGGAGGAAGGCTCAACATACGTTGATTCCGCGTGGTCCTAAGTGACCCATCCGTGAGAAAAGAAGAAGAAGAAGGAGAAGACTTGGATGACCAGTTTCGATCGTCAAGCGATCATCATCAGATCCATTACGAGGCTATTGAATCAATGTCTAAATGTATGGGTGAAAGTATTTACAATAAGTGCACTTATTTAGTTGCAGTAGTAATTAAAATGTCTAGTCAGTGTGATGTTTTGTTAAGATACTGAAAGTGGTGGTTGACCTCCACCTTTGCTTGCTGAGTGTGAATATGTGATTGTAGTTAAATGGTCAGTTCAGATTGTATTGTACAGGCTACTTAGCTGGGTGAGTCGTACGTTGTCCGGATGAGAGCAGTTAACTTCGTCACTGTCTGCTCTCAACTGGAGGAATTTCCTATGCGTGAGGATCTCTCATCTTCCTGGGCTTTCCCCCTCTCGCATTCCTAAGTGTCTGTGTTCTGCCAAGTCTAGTCTCCCTAATGTTGCGTATGTTACTGTATACTGGATTCTTCAACCACGCATAAGCTAAAGAGCCCTTTCTAAACGCAAACGGTCAGACGAGAATGCCCCTGAACCATTAATATTGCCGTTTATTCCGGTCTTGATTTATTGAAGAAAAGGTACATCGTACATCCTGATCCAATAACATGTTTCCCTTATTAATTCCTTATCTAGCTTGGCTGCCACGTTATGTTGTGTCTTGTTTCTGATGGGGAGTGTTTTCTAGTAGTGTAAAGAGGGGTGAATTCTCTATGAATATGTGTTCGTTTAAATTATTGGGATTGTTTATTTGAGCTAAGTGCATCTCGATTGCTTCCTTTTGTTCGTGATGAATTATTATTTTTGAGTAGGTTCCCTCATCTAATTATTATGATTGTGGACTCAATATATTTCGAAGCACGAATAGTGGGGATCCTTCTAGAAACATGTGCTCGTTTAGATTGTCAGGAATATCCTTTTTGACTTGATTTATTTCTATGGACTTTTTAAAGTCTAGGGAGCTTTGCCCTTTGTTTTATGGTGTAAAATCTTTAGGTCTGTTTCTATGTTGGTGAAACGATGGTTCTTTAGAAATAGCTGTTTGTTGTGTTTTACTGCACGTTTGTGTTCCTTATATCGTGTTGCAAACTGTCTTCCAGTTTGTCCTATACAGGTCTAGTAGGTCTTACAGCCTTATTCTTGGCATGTGAACTAATACACAACTGATTTCTAATGTGCGATTTTCTTCGTTAGCGTGCTGTTATGTGTACAGCCTCCCAGGGGTATGCACCCCTTGGAGACCATCCCCCCATCATATGCCTAAATCTCCTAACGGGCAACCCTTGGAAAGCCGGGCCAACATCCATAAAACGTAGCAGGGACAGCTTGCCACTCTAGAAAGCAGCTCAGTCCTTGCACAATGGTTACACATAGCGACATACTATTAACTGGGCCAGCAATGCCAACACATTGCTGACAACATAGCGCCGGAGAGTATAAGAAGGCATCTTAATGAGGTCAAGGGATCTCTCCATTATCAGTGCTTCAACGATACGGCCGAAGGCCACGCCGGTGTCATCGGAGGTAAGTCAGTCGTGTTCAGAGTTCCTACTTTTGTAACCTCTAACCCACAACTTGTACTTTACATTGTGAACATAATTACATTCCCTACAAGGGACTCATACTCAGAATTACAGACCAATAAACACTTGGTCAACACATCACACTAGCATTACTGTTTATACGCCTCTTTACATCCCAACGCCCTTCCTTATTCCCGTCACGGTAAGACGTGACAGACGGTAGTCTAATAGCGCTAACTCAGGTACCTTTGTGTTTCTCGAGCCGGCCCGGCTGCCAGCAAGCAGCACGTGCCACTCGGCTGATACGAGCAGATTCAATTATATAATAAGCAGTCAGCTGAGCGACCAGCACCGTGACCCTTGCATTGGGTCCCATCCCTTCAAACAATACTACATTATTTATAGGAACGCCCCCTAGTTCCTAGCACACCACAACACTCTACACTGGTCAGCTTGCCCTGCCAAGGGAAGCTACCCTTTTTAGGCACAACCTTATAAATTAGTACAATAACTCTTCCCTTTTAGATCCACCCCCAAATAAGGGATCTAAAACACTGGTGGAGGCGCGGTACTACGCACAGAGAACGGGACTCAACCAACGAGCCCTCGTAGTTAAAACGACCCCTTCCGTACCGCAAAAAGCCAAGCAAATAGTGATTTTTTTTTCCCAGACAGACAACACCGTTTTTGCTCCAAAACTAGCTAAACAGGGGAAATTTTTATTAAACCAACCCCCCAGCCCCAGAAAGAACCAAACAGATACGTAAATACACTGTCAAACACGCACAGATTTGTTATTTTCATTTTTTTAGTCCCATACACTTCAGTCAGAATGGCACCTCATGCAGAGATTGCAAGCCATAGAGGCAATAGAGGTACGCCAATATTATTAACATTATTGTTCAGATGCCAGAGGCACATACAAAGCCGGCAAACACAAATACGGGCACTCCAAACAAAAGTCGGGACAATACAGGGCAAACAACCGTACACTCTGTCAGAGGGTAGGACAGCGCGATTAAGATGCGTACATAAGCACTTGAATCACACACATGAACACCTCAATAGGTTCCATATACAAAGAAACAGAATATACCAACAATTAATTACCACACATGGTCCCGTAATAGATAATGCAACCCTCGAGAGAATGAGGGTGCACTACACAGGTTTACACGCCCAATACAAGGAGCTAATTCGCGTCCAAGCGCTTCTCCAACTAGCGGCCACAAAACAATACAGAGCACAGAAACATTAATACATTAATACAGTAATTTGCAAGCAGGCCATGAGCCTCAATAGGCAGTACACCCAAATTTGGGACAAATACCGTGAGCTCCAAGCCAATAAGGCCATTTTTGAGTTCATGGTAGGGCCACCAGCCCAGCCGAGAGAGGACATAAGCGTAGATACGCTAGCTCGACAATTTGCGAGGATGTCCCTCTCGCCACGTACTGCCACACAATGGAAGGAGTTCGCCGTGGCCACAGTCAAGAAGACGGCCAGGTTAGGCTCCAACTTACTACAAAATAAACCTAACAAAAACACACGTCCTTCAGCTCCGGATCGGAAGGCAATTTTGCCAAACCGAGGGGCAGAGCCTAGAACAATCCCCTCGGAACAAAGGGACGAGAGGGAGTTGAGGCCAGGGCCATTAAACACACACGATATGACAAGGAAACAAAGGGACATAACCACGTCATGGGCTGAGGACGTAGAGCCCGCCCTACAGTACATAAAGGCTACATACACGTACACAGATAGGCTAACACATTGGCAGGAGTCTGCCGTGGCCACATGCCAGAAAGCGGTCAGGCTACAAGCCACCACATTGCCAGGGCATAAACAGGCAGTTAAGCGGCCTTTACCGCCAGTTCAAAGGGCAATTTTGCCAGAACGAAGGCGAACACCGGCATTAGTCCCTCAGGATGCACGATACACGCACGCACATTTTGACCAGGCATTACCACACAGTACACGGGGATTAGGAAAAGTGTTATTACCCATCCCACAAAACCACGCAGTCAAATATATACACACTCCCGTAAAATCTACTAGGGCAGCGTCAAGCACAATTAGGCCCTCGAATACAGGTACATTTAAACCTATAGACACGCGCTACGGTGGAAGTAGGCCAAAGCTTACTTTGCTAGAAATTCCGCCGGAAAGTAGCAAAGGAACACCCCAGTGGATTTCAGAGGCCTATAATCTAATAACAGGGCAAAACCCTTCACCTTTCTGAGCACTGAAGCTCGAAAGAGGATAACGACTTCCACCAGGGCCACAGAAATAAACTAACATCGCTAACACCAACATTATAGGCCACATAAGTTATTTTACACGGGGGCGATAAGAAAATAGTCCAACAAGTACATAATAAACATAAATTTGCATATTTTTTTTTCTCTCTCTTATTTTATGTATATACAGTGCAACATAGTCAAATTAGAAGGAATAATTCTAAACCCTTCTTGTTTTTTTTTTCGAAACCATGGCATTTTTCTCTCAGGCCATCAATGGTTATTGGGCGAAGTGGTTAACGCCATAACGTAAAGTCTCTAATATGCTAAGCCAAGTGGAAGCCAAGCAGGCTTCAGGCCGAAAAAGAGATATTTTGAACACAACTTAAGCATAAAATCACAGCATAAAGCTTAAGTGAGTCTTTCTAAGTAGAAATGACTAAACGTTCTATGTTAGGGTTCCACAGTTTGATAGATTCTCTTGTTGCGGGCGAAAGCCATAAGTGTGGCAGGAATTAAGAATCTCAAACTAATTTCAAAAATTTGGTGAGGTGTGCTTTAACCAACTGAAAAGCCCAATTGCACACCGGGACGAGACACTGTCATTTTGTTGAGTTACAATTACTTTGAAGGGCAGGTTTGACTCCCACAGTGCACTGGCTTTGCTCGTGACGTGGATACAAGTGTATCAATTACGTCTTGCAATGGCCTTCCTAATGTGTACTAGACAGTGTCGGTAGATTCCCCTGAGACGTAACCAGATTACGGTAGTACTCACGTTACCAAAATGGTAAATACTACACTCAGGTCCCAAGCACCATTTTTTTTTTATTTTAAACATTTTTCATAGTGTTCACGACATAATTTTTAGAGACTATCGCCACCTGCTATTATTTTCTTTCAAAGTGCTCTCTTAATCCAGAGCGGGGCATAGCTCATTTTTTTTATTATGACGCAGGCATTAGGCCCGATGAAAGAAAGGTGGCCAAGTTAAACATATATATATATATTTAATACATAGGTACACGTAAAGGCGGAAACACTGCCAAAAGGAAAGGAAGTAATCCCACGGGCAGGCGTGAAAAGAGGGCCAAGAAATAGCCCACTGACCGCACCGGGATACGATCCTAACACCCCACAGAACTGTCCCGGAGACACGCGGGCATAATGACATTTCGTACCATTGTAGGGACATAATCGAACCACGGCACAGTAACACAAAATCTGGGGATACAAATGTAGTCAATGGAAGGTTCTTCTACAGTACGGCCAATGCATATGAGATTTCCGAAGTGAAATGCCATGGCCTGTGGTTTGGATTCCAAGTAAAACGGAAATCCCGTGGCTCATGATCTCCAGATACGGTCACGTTACACCACAAATTCCCCTCTTTTCTTTCACAATGCGAAAAGCACTAATCACAGTCACAGAGAGTAAGCGATTAAAAACACATGTGCCGGACACACAGCGTTATCAAGACAAGTAACAAGCGAGCGCGCAAGACATTGTAATCCGATACCACCATACTCAGCAGTAACGCAGGCCTCAGTGATAACCTGCAAGCTTACAGACAACAGCTCTCGGAGCAGAACGCACGGCTTCATTCACGCCCGATTTAGAGACCCTATATCTTCCAAAATTACACTACAAGGGGAAATCAAAAACATACAAACTCTACACAGGTATGCATGCTTTCATTTGCGCATTGCACATCCACGGGAACGTGCCATAATATATGCGGCACGGAAATGATCACACCAAATCTTTACAGACAACCGGATCCGAACCCATGACCACACACAACACGCTCGTACCAAAAACTAACTAAACAACGGTATTTTTGGTACACGAAACACAAGCAAAAACCACACTGGGGAAGCCCCAAGCCCTGAAACACAACGCAGACATAAAACACAGAGAATGACATAAGGTCACGGGTCTGAGTCCCAGTAATAATTAGACACAAGGGAAAGCTGTTATCCAGGCTCCCAACCACACCGAAATTGGCCCATACAAATGCATGAACAGGGAATACTACATTTCCTCCCACCAAAAGCCAGACATAAAATCTCGAATTACACCAGACATAGAGAATACATTTCCCAGACACAGGTAGGAAAATTTCGCAAGACACAAGTCTTAGGAAACAATGGCCACACAACGTCATTACCTAACTAGGATGAATTGCTACATTAGTCCGCTAGGAATCTAAAACAATGACCACACTTGCATACGTGCAGAAAAGCACATGCCAGCGGATGACAAACGATAACATCCCAGCCTGACGTTACACATACCAACTGCTGACTTGCAGACTATTCACACTGCAATACTGCGGTGTCAAGACACTATTGCGTATCGCCAGTGACCGTGAAATTACAAACACATAACAATTATAACACCATACATTTTTTTCCACACTGCAAAAACATTTGGCAATGGACAAGACGTGACACAGCGGAACTTATCTTGGGCCTATAAGTGCACGTTCGCAAGGACGTTGGCAAGCCACGGGCGCCTTCTGCCCACACAGGCGATACATATTACGACTTGGCCTGCAACAGACCAACCGTCCGCGGGGTGTAGCGGAACATAGTCACACACACGCACGCGCACTCAACAATTAGGAGCAAACACAGACAAGATCTCCCCCCTAATAACTTCTCTTATCGATAGTAAGGCATAGGAGTCATTACAGATGACTAGCACATGACCAGTCGCACTACGACCACTGGCCACATCTACACTACAAATGGCAGACCAGATTAGGTCATGCAGCTCTACTATCCCAAGGCGCGGATAGAAAGCCAACATGGATCAAGGGAGGATGACCAACCATAGGTGGATAATCCCAGAGGGATTACCGACATACTACAGCAGGCTACCATGGTTAATACCCAATTCCCTTCCAATAACCCTCTCACGCCCAACATAAACCAACGCAGACACATCTACACGACCAAAAACAGCTACACTACATTACAAAGTACACACAAGGGGTTGATGGACTTCATGCGTCTAAAGAGCAGGCATGCTACGCCTTGCGCCACGATGCTACCACCTGAGTATTAGGGGTGGCTCAGCAAACATTAAAGAAGCATAATGCGCCTCTCCAAATGAGAGAGGGGGCCATAGATATATATTAACCATTCTTTAGTACTTAAACACTCCCGCATGAAAGGAACATATTGGTATTATGCCCCACCCTACACCTATCCGTACATGAAGGCAGAAACGTCATATCCAGACATATGCATGAGTATCCCATCCATTTACCAGGGATTTTAATATCAAACCTGCATGAAATTTTCGTATCTTTGCAATCCCGGGAATTGCCTCCCCAGTCCACTCACCATAGGAACATCCCAGCGGCATCAGCGGTTCTAGGCCACCACTAACGTGGAACCCAAAGGTGCGCAACCCCTTCCTACCATACTTTAAGCCCACTCAACAAATAACTACCCCCAGATCCTAATAACAGGGTACCTGACATTACAGACCCTACTAACACCTCCATTAAGGTAAAGAAAGCATTATTGCTGGAAAGCTGACGTAGCGATGGTAGACCAGAAGTAGCCTATGTACTTAGAAGATCTACAACCCCGCAACACTGGAAGTATTTTACATTTTACACAGAGATTAAACTATTTACACAGGTTACGCTACATTTTTTTTACAAAGGAATCTGATACGATCTGATTGATGACAACGGTGTAAGCCGAAGGTCAGGAGAACAACACTTTGAGAGCTGGGGAAGGCGATGTGGACCCTTACCCCAGTTGGCTCGACAGCGCAGCGACCTCACTTAACTGACGACTAGACCAAACAGACGAACTACGTAAGGTCAAAGCATTCGGGACCTGACACGGGCAAACATCGAGATCTAGGGGGCATATTAGCCCATCCCCCTTGTCGGAGAAGGTTACACCCACTATGTGTCACGGTCATCAAAGCAGAGATCTGCAGGGTGACTTTCTGAGGATGGCGGGAGAAATAGCTCACTCAGCGCCGGCCTCGGGAATTATCCCTAGAGACGACCCCATTATGACTAGACTTCTAGTTAAGTTTAAATTTAAGTAGGCACGGCTTCCATAGCGGGAAGCAAAACTCCTGTGCGTTGGAGAAGAATACTAATGCGAAAAGCAAACCACGATTGCCGATACAGGCGAAGATTACTGCGAAAAGCAAACCACGATTGCCGATACAGGCGAAGATTATTGCGAAAAGCAAACCACGATTGCCGACAAAGGCGAAGAAAATATTATGCCATTGGACCACAATGTCCACTGCCCACATAAATGGCGACGCATCGGGCAGCCAAAGGGCATTAAGAGAGGGGCATTGCGAGCGCCTCACAAGGGTTACGTGGGCGGCCCACCTATGACAACTCGGAACGATTACGATCATGAACAGGAAGATACAGCGGGCGAACGGTTTTGCTTAGTGGCACCGTAAGCCGCCTGTGACTAGGTTAGTACTAGTATTAAGACCTAGAATAGATGTCGACAATAGTATTAAAACGGAGGGGACTACGAGACATTGTCGGGTTCCGGTCCCGGCAATGTACTACAAGGGCACCCGCGAGAGAAATCGGACGGACGAGCCTCCATCTAAATTTTAGTACTTAAGTCATAGTGCCATGTTAAGGTCACTTAGATGTAAGCAAATTTACTAACAGCTGTTGCTAATAATAGCACAGCACATTTCGGCTTTAGAATAAGGTCCACTCGGCATGTAAATACAGAATAGTTGTACAGTTAAGTAATTTTATCAATAAGTTAAATAAGTAATGTAAGATGTAGGGTAACATAAACCTACATTTAAGGCTATTTTTTTTATATATATAGATCACAATAGAATATCTCGGCACTCGGTGACTAAAAATCCGTTACCGAGGTAAGCCCGACCATACTTAGGATAAACTAGGTTAAAATAGGCTAACCTAGGTTAAGTTAGACTTCGGTGGCGCTACATTTAGTTTCCAAACTACGCGCTACCGAAGAAGGTTCTATATATACCTGTAAGGAATCATAATGTATTGCACTGTAATATTCATAATTAACCCACTTTTACCCACACAGGAAGACCACGGAGATACGAAGAGATAAACATCTTTATATGGATGCATTTTTGTTTTGTTTTGATTTACAGGTAACCAAGAACGTGAATATGTCTATGGTAAACATATTACCCAAATACACATACATGTCATACACAATTACACTCCTTATCAGTTTTAGTTGCACCCTTAAAGGTGACAACGCCAGCGGTCAGCGGTGGACAGCATACGTGGGATGATGACCATCGCTGAACGCAAGCACATTTCAGAATACGCGAATGAAGCGTTACTTCAGGCTCAAAGGGCGACACAGAGTTTGTAAGTGCCGGACCTTCGACCCTAAGGTGGGATTCCGACCCACGACGGAAAACCACGAGGTTAGGTGATAAATGCAGGGAGAGGATAGTGGACTAGCCACTAAACCTCACCAGGGACGGCTGATTAGAGAACGGTCGGCGAAGCATAATAGTACGGTGCGCGCCAAGTATAAGAGGTATGCAGTAACTGGCCAGGTAACAGAGCTCTATAAGGTTTCCATATATATATATGATAGTGATAATTATAAAGTGTAAATTATTTTGTATTTTCTCGCCATGTCATACAATTGCAAGGGTCCACAAGAGTGGCAAGAATACTTATACGTACAGGGTACCCACATGGCCACCATTATTTTTTTTATGTGCATCTTCATTACATGTTTACTATGTTCAATTATAACTTGTCAGGGATTTTACCAATGTAAGGATTACTGTTATTATTATCGGGTCATATCTGTTACCATTATCAAGACCACCAATGTACCTAATGTTTATGATTTGTTTTCTTTCATTTTTCCTTCTTCTAACTTCCCCATTTGTCAGGGTGTTCCGTTTTTTTCCCAAACAAATAAATACTTTGAATATATCCCTTAAATTATACCCTGGAACACCCATTTTTTTTCTATTCTCTCCTATCTTTCTATTTTGCAGGGAGCATTTTTTCCCCAAGGTAAAGCCAGACGACACAATTCCTCGTCTGGCTGGGTTTTTCCTCCCTGCACAACTAGGTAACGAATCACCATCACAAACCATGTTTTTTTTTGAAACTAGCAATATGCCAGCAATAGCAAGGGCAATTTTTTTTATTACATGTCAAATTTCTTTTAATGTCAAATTTTTCTCAAATGTCAATATTTTTTTTCAATGTCAATTTTTTTCTCGATGTCAAAATCTTTCGCAATGTCAATTTTTTTGTTTGTTTTGTTAATTTCCTTTTTCACAATGTCAGTATCAGTGTATACATATATCTGTACATCCCATAACCCTCCCCTCTGAACACGGGCTGACCTCACACCCACACTTCGATACGACACCACCAGGAGATACGAGGAGGTTTCAAGAACCACTACGCCAACATCCCAACCTCCAGTTCCGTTCCCGTTCGCGAGGACGCGAACAAATGAAGGAAGACGCTTGTACAGCCTCCCAGGGGTATGCACCCCTTGGAGACCATCCCCCCATCATATGCCTAAATCTCCTAACGGGCAACCCTTGGAAAGCCGGGCCAACATCCATAAAACGTAGCAGGGACAGCTTGCCACTCTAGAAAGCAGCTCAGTCCTTGAACAATGGTTACACATAGCGACATACTATTAACTGGGCCAGCAATGCCAACACATTGCTGACAACATAGCGCCGGAGAGTATAAGAAGGCATCTTAATGAGGTCAAGGGATCTCTCCATTATCAGTGCTTCAACGATACGGCCGAAGGCCACGCCGGTGTCATCGGAGGTAAGTCAGTCGTGTTCAGAGTTCCTACTTTTGTAACCTCTAACCCACAACTTGTACTTTACATTGTGAACATAATTACATTCTCTACAAGGGACTCATACTCAGAATTACAGACCAATAAACACTTGGTCAACACATCACACTAGCATTACTGTTTATACGCCTCTTTACATCCCAACGCCCTTCCTTATTCCCGTCACGGTAAGACGTGACAGACGGTAGTCTAATAGCGCTAACTCAGGTACCTTTGTGTTTCTCGAGCCGGCCCGGCTGCCAGCAAGCAGCACGTGCCACTCGGCTGATACGAGCAGATTCAATTATATAATAAGCAGTCAGCTGAGCGACCAGCACCGTGACCCTTGCATTGGGTCCCATCCCTTCAAACAATACTACATTATTTATAGGAACGCCCCCTAGTTCCTAGCACACCACAACACTCTACACTGGTCAGCTTGCCCTGCCAAGGGAAGCTGCCCTTTTTAGGCACAACCTTATAAATTAGTACAATAACTCTTCCCTTTTAGATCCACCCCCAAATAAGGGATCTAAAACATATGTATGTGCTTACCGACTGTGTTGCTCGTTCTGAATGCCATATTGAGTCTTTGTTTCTTGAAAATATTCGTTATATTATTTGTTTTTATTCGTGAAGTTATTCCGCATGTAATTTTTTTCTTTTTGGGTTGGTGAATTATCCTCTATTTTCTTTCGTTTGACCGTTAGTATAAGGTGCGTTCAAAAAGTAACGAGCCGGAGGCTGGAATGCGCAAACCGGTGACGACATTGGCTAATCGTGGCGTGTGTAACGAGGTGTGGTTCCGACCAGAGCGTGGAAGGACACAGCCCGTCGCTAGAGGGCACGCGTGCACGTCACGTGACGATACAAAGCGAGCAGCAGCATGCATAAATCGTCCAACTCTGCCAGTCGCATTGCAAACAGTGACACGGAGGCGTCAACCGAAGAGCAAAGATGTGTTGTTCGGTTTCTGACAGCGGAGGAGTAGAGGGAATGGGCATTCATCGGCGAATGTCACAAGTGTACGGCGAACACTGCATGTCCCTTGCAAGGGTCAAGACGTGGCACAAGCCCTTCAGGGAAGGACGGGTGTCGTTAGCCGATGATGCCCGGTCTGGGGCACCCCACTGCATTACCGTTGACAGCGTCCAGCTGGTTGATGCACTCATTACCCAGGACCGCCGAGTGACAGTGAACGCCATAGCCGCCGTGGTCACTCCACGACAATGCACGACCTCATACGGCCAACAAAGTCGCGGCACTCCTTTAGAAATTCAAATGGGAGGTTCTCGGCCACCCTCCATACAGTCCAGACCTCTCTCCCTGTTATTACGCCATGTTTGGTTCCCTGAAAAGGGCTCTGCGGGGCCAACGATTCACCTCGGACGCCGACGTCCAGCTGTATGTGCGGAACTGGTTCACATCGCAGCCCAGGGAATTTTAAGAGACAGCCATTCACCGCCTCGTGTCACAGTGGGACAAAGGCCTCAACAGCCAGGGCCAATACTTCTAACATACAGCTTACTTTTTGAACGCACCTTATATTCGGTGTTGGGTGTGAAATTGTCCTCTATGGGCACTTATTTTATTGTTTCAATGTCTTTATTGAAGTCCTGGATACTGATACTAGATATTATTCACCTTTGAATTGATACCTGCTATTCTGTGTGAATTGGGTGGTTGGAACTGTTGTCAATAGTATGGGATAATAATAATAATATCGTATGGCCTCGGGTGCCGGGTGCAAGCTTTGTTAGTTGTCACCCAGAGGGTAGCATGCATGTCGAATTTCATAGTTCCTTGACTATGAAAGTCAAGGAGGTTAGATGTTAGATATCTAAGCTCCTTGAACACTATAGCGCTTTCTAGTAGAGAAATGAGGAACTTCGTGTTAACGTAAACTCCCGAGATTAATTTTGCCATTATGAACTCGGCCTACTGAATTCAAATGGGTTCTTTGACATGCCAACATCGTATGACATGCGTATCGTATTTTTTGCCGCCTTTCAAAAAAAATCACTTGCCACGGCCAGGAGCGAACCTGCAATCTTGGGGTTAGGAGACCGTCACGCTATCCACTGACCCACCGTGGCAAGCTAGTATGGGATGTTTGTGTTGCTTTAATGAGCATCTACCATTTGTTGAAACAAATCGTGTGCCACCCTTTGTGAAACGGATTTACTATTTCATAAACCTTCACGGGAGTGCGGACAACAACTCACCAAAGTTTCATTGTAATCGTATGAATGGTATAGGACCACATATGGGACAATCATACAATGAAACTACAGAAATTTCCGCTAAGCTGTATGCAATACACTCATTTATTGAAACGACTCGTGCGCCATCGATTGTAAAATGAATTTAGTAGTTCAGGAACTTTCGCGGGCGAGCGCAAGACAATTCACCAAAGTTTCATCTCAATGGTCGCATGGACAAACAAAGAGAATTATTCATTGATTTATTAATTTCTTGTTATTCTTTCCTTTTTGTGGTGTGTTGTGATAGGTCAGAGTCCTCCTTGTCGTCTTGCCTGTCACTGCGGAGGTCCGGGCTCTAGAACTGTTTCACTCAGCCTCGTGAGATGAGGTGGGTTCGATTCCTACCTCAGCCATTCTATAAATGATTTCCCACTTCTCTTCTAGTCTGGGCTACTAGTACAATAACACAGGTTAACCGGGCTGACAGCTAATTTATGGTGTTGTCTGTATGTTACAGGGTCTGCACCGACCATGAGTTTCAATGCACGGATGGCAGTTGTATTTCACTCACCTGGAAATGTGATCTTGAACCTGACTGTACTGATGGCTCTGATGAACATGAGTGTGGTAAGTACGTGGGTTCGATCCCTGCTCAGTATTGTAATATTTACCTCACTCGCATATTCTGCAATTAGCCTTGTCCCCACCATGTTGTCTTTTACCTAGATACATCTCGTTCCACTCTTTCTGGTAATGTCATACATCGTCTTAAGTTATTTTGGCGCAAATCCATATTTCTGCTGATAAGAAACTGATCACTCAATGGGTAAAAAGTCAATGATCATAAGAGATTTAGTTGCCTGACGGTGCTCTCCCTGTGCAACATAACTACAAAGCTAAATATTTTGAAATTAAATTTAACAAGAAGTTCCGTTACGAACTAAAGAGCCTACTTTTCCTAAAATTTAAGATTCATGCCAATGATTAATCTATATGGATCTATCTACCGGTAGAACAATGACGAAATTAAGTTGGCAATATCGAAATTTTTATTTAGTTCGAAATACTGTATACCTGGCATAATTTAGCCAAATACAGAACTACAGTTGGCAGCCCTGGTGACTGAATATATTCTTAGTTCCATCTCTTAAGGTACAGAATACAAAATTTGGTTGAAGTCCAATGGATAGCATGGACGTTACATGCTTAAACATTGCATTTAACAGCGCGCTTTAAATCATGTTGGCAACACTGACATACATGTATTGGTCAGAAATAATCTGAAATAATATGATCTATTGTTTTGTCAATTTTGAATGAAATCCATTAGTTAGTGTAGAAGTTACATGCATTTTAAAATTGGACCTATCAGCAGGCTTAGAATCATGTTGGCAGCACTGACGTATATTAGTTACTCCAAATTAATCTAGAATGACAGGTACTATACGTGTGCTTAGTTTAGAGCTATTGGCTTGCATACTTTCTGATATATTAGGGTAAAAAAAATGGAGACAGTATTTATTAACAGTTGGCAGCCCTGGTTGCTCTTAAGAATCGGCATAGTCATATCTGTTTTGGTACATATAGCACATACGAAATTTGGTTGAAATCCAAATGATAGTATAGAAGTTACTGGTATTTAAAGTTGGATTTCTCAGCAGGCTTAGAATCATGTTGGTAGCACTGTCGTATATAAGTTACTTCAAATTAATATAGTATGTCAGGTACTATACGTGTGCATAGTTTAAAGCTGTCGGCTTGCATACTTTCTGATATATGGGTATTTAGATTTTAAAATATTGAGAGCATTTATTAACAGTTGGCAGCCCTGGTGGCTCTTAAGAATACGCTCAGTCATATCTGTTCATGTACACATAGCACATACGAAATTTGGTTGAAATCCAATTGATAGTGTAGAAGTTATATGCATTTAAAATTTGGACCTATCAGCAGGCTTATAATCATTTTGGCAACACTGCCATGTATGGCCTCCTGGAAATTAAACTGTAATATTATGATCTATACGTGTACCAATTTTGAAATAACTCCCATTCATACCTTCAAAGATATCCAACATTGAGCTCAAATTTCAATTGCGATTTTTCAGCAGTTGGTAGCACTGACATCATTTTCAAATATGGCCGTGATATATTCAGGTATAGATCTTTACTCCTACCAAATTTTGTTTCGATTGCTCCAGCCGTTTAGGAATTGATTGGGGGGGACACACACACAGCCAGACAGACGGACAGACAGACAGAAGGACAGACAGACAGACAGACATACAGACACACATTTGCCCGATCTCATAAGTCTACTTTTTCCTCATTTTTGCAAAATGTGAAAAGTAGGCTAAAAATCGTTGAATGGTAACACAGAATAGGTAGGTACCATATCGAGAAACTAACTGGACCTTGGTGGAAGAAATGCTTATGAACGTCTCGAATAGTAAACCAGAACTCTGTGTCACTGCTTCAACTCTCCTAATATGCAAGAAAACATATTGTCCTGTGATTCGAACAGGCCTGTGTCACCTCAGTAGATCTGGCAACAGCTGATGATGATGATGATGATAATTGTTGTTTTAAAGGGCCTAACATCTAGGTTATCGGCCCCTAATGGTTTGGGTGTTCGTGAAGATGAAAATGAAATGTAAACTATAACTGAAACTAACTACTAACTTATATACTAGAAGAAGAAATGGAAAACAAAAGGAGAATAAGGCAATTAAAGGACAGGAGGAAAAGAAATGCCCTCAACACTCGATAAATGTGGATTGGGGGACTTGGAAGGAAGGAGAGCCATGAAAGGTAGATAGAAAAGTGAAAGAGTAGAGGGTCCGGCCCAGAGGTAATGGATAAAAGGGGAAAAACGGACTCAGCTCAGGAATCCCTCGGGGTCGCCAACTCCCGAACTCACCAGCCGTGAACCCCTGAGGGTGTAGCAATATCCAGGGTGCACCAGAAGTGGTGGGGCTACATACACCCTGCCTCCTTGAGGGCCTTGCGCAGTTGGCAGGGGATAACATGAAAAGAAAAACAACGCTTACCCCTCGCAGAGGGAGGTTATCAGAAAACATGAGAAAAGGGCCAATTAAGGCGGGAAAGGATGAGACTCCCTAGGACTCGGATTCCCTAATAACGTCGGGGTCGGAAGAGAACAAGACTTGACCAAGCGAGGTCGACAGGAAAGAAGACGGAGAGGAGCCCGGCACAAGTAAGTGGAAGCAAAGCCGGACTCAGCTGGGGTCCTGTGGTCGCCAACCCACGTCCCACTAGATGTGAGCCCCTGGGGGAACTGGCAACAGCGCTCCATTAAGCAATGCCAACGGGAAAGACAGGGCATATGATCTGTTACACCACTTCCTGAAGATATCCGAGTCAAGCATTGACTCCACACTATTGTAGTCTTACATTACTCCATCTTTGAAGTTCAACACTGCGTCTCAATTAGTAGATCACACCTCCTACTAATGAACTACACACTATACAGGCGCGGATTCAGGGAGGGGGGGGGGGGGGCACGGGGGTCATAACTCCCCCCCCCCCCCCCAAACGGAGACCAATTTTTTTGGAAACTCAAAAAACGAAAACAAAATAACCAGACAAATAAAACTTTACGAATTTTAACTGAAAAACAGTTTTCTTCATTTTATTCAATACTGAAAATATCGTTATTGCAATTATTATGTTCTGTTACAACTGTACATATTTACAACTTCATGCCTGTTATATAAAAATGATTATTTATAGAACAAAATCAACTCGTCTATTTTGTTTAGGAAACCTTGTGATTACCGAATCGATATCTATAGTGATGTCACGATGAATGTGCAGCAATGCACGGATAGCAATTTGGGGCTTTTTTCGCACCAACAATTTTTGCCGACGTCCAAACTGCAAGCTTGGTTGGCAATTTAAGCTGTGACTTTCTCCCTTTGTCGGTACCAACTCGACTTGCCGAAACTGTAACGTACCTTGATACTTTTCTCGAAGCTCGATGTAAAAGTCGCAAAACACGCCGTTGCAATTTGTACGAATATTTTTGGTGCGCTAAACGCATCAAATTTCTATCCATGTAGCCTACAAAAAATTGGTCTGGTTTTGTACGTTTGGTTATTTTGTGATTGCGTTTTTAGTGATACCATTTTTCTTAACAATTTCGATTCTGTGACCCCCCTCCCAAAGCCAAATTCTAGATCCGCGCCTGACACGATAAGTAAGGTTGGTTGGTTGGTTCCTCAGTTTAGGGGCTGCGAAAACGTGGTCATGTAGCCCCGTGTACTTTGGGTGTGTGTAGAATCTGTCTGATAACCGGTGTTATTACCCTTTCACGAATTGATTGCCGGCGGTCGAGATGGGAACTATTCTCTGTTTACTTGTGTCACACGTCACTCAGCTTCGTTGACAGGTACAGCTGCGTGAGTAGGATATGACTCAGCTACAGTAGCTGTCCGTGGTGAGACGAGCTTCTGTGACTCTTATCTGCTCTTCTAAGACAGGTAGCGCGCGCAATGCTGCTTGACTTATGTGCTGACTGCACTGTGTCATCACAGTGTCCTCCTCTTTCCCCGCGGGGCTCATGATACAATAATCAACAAACGGTGACGCAGCCAGGCTCAGCGGCAATCAAATGTTAAATGGTAATTGTGATGACTGTATTAGTGTATGTTATCTGTTTTTTTAAATTCAAGTAAGGACTGTAGACTTTGAATTTTTCAAATAGTTCCTACTTTTGCCACCAAACACCACCGTCAACGCATGACTGCTGGCAGTCGCTCACATCCGGGAGGCGAGGAGGTTCGAATCCCCCCGCCGGCAACCTTGAAGATGGTCTTCTGTGGTTTCCCATCTTCCTTCCAGGCAAATGCCGGGGTTGGTCCCTAACTATAGGCCACAGCCGCTACCTTCCAACTCCTCGTCCTTACATCCTAACTTTCCTCCCCAACGGTACTTGTAGCTCACCCATTGAGTGTCCATCTCGAAGCAGCTACAAAAAAAAATGTCGAGCCGAACATGTCCTCGGACACTCCCGGCACTAAAAGCCATACGCTAAAAAAAAAACACCGTCAACGACTACTAATCCAGAACTTAGATACTAGACCCCATCGCAGTCGGCTCTTGGCAACGAACGTAGGAACCTAAGAACGTTGTTTACATTCTTAACCTAGGCCTATATAATTTAGCTTCACACAGATGTAATTAGTGGAAGTTTCTTTAACATGCCATACATCTATGAAATGGGACCGCCGACTTTACTTCCCCTCCGAAGGAAGGCATACTGGGGGATTTTTAACGCTCCTAAAAATCCGACGACTTCGGCAGGGTTTGAACCCGCTATCTTAGGCATAGAAGCTCAGCATGCTACCGACTACGCCACCGAAGCTGCCACGGTAAGTAACGAAAGTGATCTTCCTTTGGTGGTTGCTTACTAATAATCCAGAGTTAGAAAGTTTCCAGGAGGGTTATGTAATGGCATCGGAATGTATAGCTTAAGGTAATTGAAAGATATGCTACTGGGGCGAATACATGAACAAAGCGACCAGCGAATTAAGCGACCATCACGAAATACGTGAACTAAGCGGCCAAGCTACCCTGACTCAGGGAATACCTGAACAAAGCGATCATCGAATTAAACGACCAGCACGGAATATGCGAACTAAGCGGCCAAGCTACCCTGACTCAGGGAATACCTGAACAAAGCGATCATCGAATTAAACGACCAGCACGGAATATGCGAACTAAGCGGCCAAGCTACCCTGACTCAGGGAATACCTGAACAAAGCGATCATCGAATTAAACGACCAGCACGGAATATGCGAACTAAGCGGCCAAGCTACCCTGAGTCATGCCCACCACATCGCCCGAAGTCATTCAACCGGGTTATTCCCAAGCTAGATTCAGCATGCATGTATATGAAATTACAACTGAATCTGGAAGGAAAGCGAAGAAAACTCAAATACAGAAAAATGGATGCGGGTATTGAAAAAACAATGAAGAAGTATGAAGAAACGGGTGACGTAATGGCGTGTCTCTAAACTCTCTCCTACCTTCAAAAGTTGGATTAAGTTCACGATCATGAAAACACTCTGTAAATGTATGTTTATATATCTGTAAATATTGCTTTTTAAAACATTAAAATAATGTACTGACGACGCTATTTTAAAGCAGATTTTAAACACGGTTAAATAATAGAAATGTATTTCTATCATTTAGCCAATCCGAAGCGTGGATAAAGTGTGATGGGAATCAGTGTTTAAAAAATGTACTGATGACGCTATTTTAAAGCTGATTTTAAACACGCCTATATAATAGAATAATAATAATAATGTTTTTGGCTTTACGTCCCACTAACTACTAAAATTCCGTGGTGGTCGCTTAGTTCGCTGGTCGCTAAATTCACAGAAGTGTTGACCTTCGAGGCGCAGGTAAAATTTCGTGATGGTCGCTTAGTTCGCTGGTCGCTAAATTCGCTGGTCGCTTTTTTCGCGACACCACTGGGGCGGCTTCGGTGGCGTAGTCGGTAGCATGCTGAGCTTCTATGCCGAAGTCGTCGGATTTTTTAAGAGCGTTAAAAATCCCTCAGTATGCCTTCCTTCGGAGGGGAAGTAAATCCAGCGGTCCCATGTCATAGATTTATGGCATGTTAAAAAAACCTTCCACTAATTACACCTGTGTGAAGCTAAATTGGATAGGTTAAGAATGTAAACAACGCTCTTATGTTTCTACTTTCTTTGCCAAGAGCCGGCTAGTAGCTAAGTTCTGAACTAGGCCTAGTAGTCATTGGCGGTAGCGTTTGGTGGCAAAAGTAGGAACTATTTTTTTATATTTTTTTATTTAGTCGATTTACCCTCTAGGTTGGTGGTTCCCACGGACTCAGCGAGGGAACTCACCACTACCACCACTACGGGCAGTGTCCTGGAGCTTGGAACATCTGGTCGGGGTGGATACAACTGGGGAGGTGTGATCAGCACCTCGCCCAGGCGGCCTCACCTGCAAAGCGAACAGGGGCCTCATTAGGGATGGGAAGGGAAGATTTGGGATTGATAGGCTAGGAAGAGGGGAGGAGGTGGCCGTGGCCTTACAGTAGGTACCATCCCGGCATTTTCCCGAAGACGAAGTGGGAAACCACGGAAAACCACTTCGAGGATGGCTGAGGTGGGAATCGAACCCCCTCTACTCATTTGGACCACCCGAGGCTGAGTAGACTCCGTTCCAGTCCTCATACCACTTTTCAAATTTCGTGGCAGAGCCGGGAATCGAACCCAGGACCTCCGGGGCGGCAAAGAACTATTTGAAAAATTCTAAATTGCAGTCTGTACTTAAATTAAAAAACAGATACACACACTAATACAGCCATCACAATTAACACCGGTTATCAGACAGCTTCTACACACCGACAGTAGTGGCTACGCTGGCTAAAGCGCAGCATTAGGTCATGGGGCCAAGCTCTCTTCTGACTCGGTAGACGCGTCGGTTCGAGCCCCACCGTCGGCCGTCCTTGAAATGGTTTTCCTTGGTTTCCCATTTTCAACACCAGGCAAATGCTGGGACGGTACCTTCTGACAGGCCACGGCCGCTTCCTTCCACATCCTTGCCCAGTTTCATTCACCATCATTCATTTCATCTCTCATTAACTCCTCTCATGGGGTTGGCGTCAGGAAGGGCATCCGACCGTAAAAACCATCGCCACAAATACTTCCATCGCATCTCATCCCCGACCCCGTTGGAAAACGGGAATAATAAGGGGTAGACATAGATACATCAAACAGATTCTACACACACCCAATCTACACGGGGTTACATGACCGCGTTGTCGCAGCCCCTAAACTAAGGAACCAACCAACCTATGCTACTGGGGAACAAACTGCATTACAATTTTCCTCACACGTATCTCCGTTTTATGCTCTACTTTCCTGGTTGGAAGTAGAACAACAAAGAAACTTGCACTATTCTATCGACTTTTTAATTATTATTATTATTATTTAGCGTATGGCTTTTTTTTTAGTGCTGGGAGTGTCCGAGGACATGTTCGTCTCATCAGAGTTTGTAGCTTCTTCTATGCGGACACCTAATGGGTGAGTTACAAGTACCGTCGCGTGTGGAGTGTTGTCTGGGGAGGAAAGTTTGAAGGTAAGGACGAGGAGTTGGAAGGTAGCGGCTGTGGCCTATAGTAAGGGACCAACCCCCTGTATTTGCCTGGAAGGAAGATGGGAAACAAGAGAAGACCATCTTCAAGGTTGCTGGTGGGGGGATTCAAACCTCCTCGTCTCCCGGATGTGAGCGACTGCCTGCAGCCACGCCGTAACCACCATGTACATCTCACTATCTCTCTTGTAACTTTAGTTTTCTTTTTAATCATTTTAAATGATCTTGTCGACTTCGTCGTTACGCTGGGATCTGGCGTTACGTTACGGTGACGGGACGAAATGTACCCAGATGCACTGAGGTGTGTGACGTCATAGTACCGCTTGTTGCATGTGTTCCCCGACAATCTCTACTTCGTTAGTATAAGACAAAAATCCCCGATTCTTGGATGTCACGGGTAATCTCGAGAACCACTGGATGGATTGTGATGCGGTTTTCACCATTCTGTAAAGGATATCTCGAGGAAAGATTCTGTAGAAAATAATTTATATATGATGAAAGGAAGCCAAGCAGTAACGATTTCAGTGGAAAAAGTCGAAAACAAACTTGGCGTCCGTGCGCTTCTTAAGCTTACGCTGGGCAAACCGTTAAAAATATCAATATACTATGAGCGTAAGAATTGTTCAGCATGAAAAGTTCTACAAAAACGTCCGCGAGAGCATATCTCTATCTTCAATACATCGCCCACTATGAGTGTTTTTAGACTGGATGGAAGGGGCACGTCCCCGCGCGCTTGATCTTACTTTGCCCTTGGTTTGCACTTGCCGTTCGCGAGTAATTTGAAACAAGATAAGCAAGATAAGTATTATGCAGCCTTTCTAGCATTTTTCAGCATTTGTAGCATTTAAAATGATACAAAGTCTAGTCTTTCAGACTGACTGTCACTTTTTTCCTTTCATGATCGTCACACGCGATCTGTATTCCTCTACACCACTCATCTGCCTTCAGTAGCTCTTTCCTCGTGACGTTAGAAATTGTACATCCTTAACAACTTTCAAACGTGCATGTAAATATTTCCTCTTGAATTCATAGACCAACTAGAACAACAATTTGTGTATGAATGTGTGCGTAAATAATCATTGTGAAACTTTGTTCGAACTTCATGTATTGTTATTACTGCAGGCCCCGGGCTAAGGTGATAGACGCCCTGGACAAATGGTCTCCTGGCGCACTTATCTCATTTATGAGTTATAAAAATAGCATAATAGTTTTTTTTTTACAAACAACTACGTTACTAATATTGCATCACAGGAAATAATAAGAAAAGTAAGTCGTACATACAATTTTGTAGCCATTTATTGATACATTAATAACACTAAAAACCAAGATTACAAATTCAAAAGTTAAATTTTAAAAGTACAATATACAGAAACATTTCAAATCAAACCTTTGAGGTTAGGAAGTTGACAAGATCACGCGGCGCATGCGCCAGTTGTAAATCCATGAGTATTGCCAACAGCGTCAACCGTGCATCACTGCCTACATTGTTGCCAACACTAGTATCCATTACCGTACAGATAATACTGATCATATTATAATACTGTATTATAATATAATCATGATTAAACATAAATACTACGAATGTATGTTATATTTACTTTAATTTTATAATTCACGAAAATTAGTTATTTTATCCTACTTTCTAAAGATTTCCATGTCATACTTATCTTTAGCCTACTTTTCACATTTTGCAAAAATGAGGAAAAAGTAGACTTATGAGATCGGGCAAATGTCTGTCTGTCTGTCTGTCTGTCTGTCCTTCTGTCTGTCTGTCTGTCTGTCTGTCTGGCTGTGTGTGTGTCCCCCCTCCCCTATCAACTCCTAAACGGCTGCAGCAATCGAAACAAAATTTGGTAGGAGTAAAGATCTATACCTGAATATCTCACGGCCATATTTGAAAATGATGTCAGTGCTACCAACTGCTAAAAAATCGCAATTGAAATTTGAGCTCCATGTTGGATATCTTGGAAAGTATGAATGGGAGCTATTTCAAAATTGGCACACGTACAGATCATAATATTTCAGTTTAATTTCCAGGAGGCCAAACATGGCAGTGTTGCCAAAATGATTATAAGCCTCCTGATAGGTCCAATTTTTAAATGCATGTAACTTCTACACTATCAATTGGAATTCAACCAAATTTCGTATGTTGTATGTGTACATAACGAGATATGACTGAGCGTATTTTTAAGACCTACCAGGGCTGCCAACTGTTAATAAATGCTCCTAATTTATTTTATCCAAATACCAATATATATGAGAAAGTATGCAAGCCGACAGCTTTAAACTATGCACACGTCTAGTACCTGACATTCTATATTAATTTGGAGTAGCTTATATACGTCAGTGCTACCAACATGATTCTAAGCCTGCTGACAGGTCCTACTTTAAATACATGTAACTTCCATACTATCATATGGATTTCAACCAAATTTCGTATGTGCTATGTGTACCATAACAGATATGACTATGCGTATTCTAAGGAGCAACCAGAGCTGCCAACTGTTAATATGTGCTGTCCCTATTTTTGTTACCCTAATATCAATATATCAGAAAGTATGCAAGCCAATAGCTCTAAACTTTGCACACGTATAGTACCTGGCATTCTAGACGAATTTGGAGTAACTAATATACGTCAGTGTTGCCAACATGATTCTAAGCCTGCTGATAGGTCCAATTTTAAAATGCATGTAACTTCTATACTAACTAATGGATTTCATTCAAAATTGGCACAATAGATCATATTATTTCAGATTATTTCTGACCAATACATGCATGACATTGTTGCCAACATGATTTTACGCGCGCTGTTAGATCCAATGTTTAACTGCATGTAACGTCCATGCTATTCATTGGACTTCAACCAAATTTTGTATTTTGTACCTTAAGAGATGGAACTAAGAATATATTCAGTCATCAGGGCTGCCAACTGTAGTGCTCTATTAGGATACATTATGCCAGGTATACAGTATTTCGAACTAATTGGAAATTTCGATATTAGCAACTTAATTTCGTCATTATTCTAGATAGGTTCATATTCTGTAGAATAATCATTGGCATGAAAAGTAGGCTGTATAGTTCTGCACGGAACTTCTTGTTAATGTTGAGATTGTTGGGTCAACCTTTTTCTGCGTTCATCGTCACCTAAATTTCGGCGCCCCCTAAAATTTGGCGCCTGGGCAAATGCCCAGTATGCCCGTTTGTAGCCCGGGGCCTGTATTACTGTATGTTGATATCACACAACTTACAGAATATCCTGAGCAGGATGGACCAAATAATGCAGGAAGAATTTAATATGAGAATAATTACAAGCAAAACAAAAATTTTGGTCTGCAGTAGCAATGGCGAAAACCAGACAACAATAGAGTTAAGAATGAAACGATACAAGAAGTGAATGACTTTAATTATCTGGGAAGTAAAATAACGAATGATGGAAGAAGCAGCAGAGAGATATTAAGTAGGATTGCCCAAGCCAAGAACGCTTTCTATAAAAAGAAGAACCTATTTACTGTACTGCAAAGAACATACGTCTTGATGTGAGGAAACTAATGTTGAAGACCTATGTATGGAGCGTCGCGCTATATGGCAGCGAATCTTGGACAATCGGAGAGAGAGAGAGGAAAAGACTACTAGCATTTGAAACCTGGTGCTATACAAGGATTATGAAAATCAGTTGGAAAGAAATGGTCACAAATGAGGAAGTCTTTAGAAGAGTGGGAGAGAGAAGATGCTTCCTTAAATATTTAAAAAGAAGATGGAATTACCTCGTGGGCCTCATATTGCGACACAATGGTCTGCTTAAACTTATAATCGAGGGAACAGTAGACGGCAAGAATTGTAGAGGAAGACCCACACTGAAGTACATGAGTCAAATACTGTAAGATATGAGTTGTGGCTCATACTGTGAACTGATGAGGAAGACGGAGAGACGGGAAGAATGGCGAGCTGCTGCCAACCAGCCTCACGGCTAACCACACTTATTCTTGGTATGTATTCACGTAAGTTGTATTGTGTGTGATTAAGAGCCCTAACTTCGCCACAATAAAGATACCACCAATAATAATAATAATAATAATAATAATGTTTGTCTACCCCTTATTATTCCCGTTTTTCCTGCGGGGTCGGGGATGAGATGCGATGGAAGTCTTTGTGGCGATGATTTTTACGGCCGGATGCCCTTCCTGACGCCAACCTCATGAGAGGAGTTAATGAGAGATGAAATTAATGATGGTGAATGAAACTGGGCAAGGATGTGAAAGGAAGCGGTCGTGGCCTGTTAGAAGGTACCGTCCCAGCATTTGCCTGGTGTTGAAAATGGGGAAACCACGGAAAACCATTTCAAGGACGGCCGACGGTGGGGCTCGAACCCACGCGTCTACCGAGTCAGCAGAGAGCTTGGCCCCATGGCCTAATGCTGCGCTTTAGCCAGCGTAGCCACTACTGTCGGTAATAATAATAATAATAATAATAATAATATAGTCAAACCAAGAACTCTATGACAAGTTTGAAGGGATTTCTGTCAGCATGAGAAAGAGGAGGTTGATGTCCTATGGACATAATTAACGATTGGGGACCGAGAGATTGTCTAGCAAAATTCTCAAACTTCATGAGAAATGGAAGGTGTAACCTCCATGGCTTCAGGAAGTCCATCAGGGCTTAAAAAGGGCAAACATTGGACCGGCACAGGATAGGATTTAGAACCAATATTGCAGGTGTGAAGGATCCACCTAAATAAAGACCCACGCTTTCAGCCGAAGAACGATTGAGAAGGAGCCAGAGGCTGAAAGATCTTTGGCAGGAAGCTAAACGACAAGGAAGAAACACCTTAAAGAAGAACACCAGATCGGTTGTTATTTGCAGTCCATAGGTGACTGTATCAAATAATAATAAAATGAAGATGATAATAATATATCATTCTAGTGCTCTTTCTACTGCTGGAAGGAAAGTTGGGTCTACATCTTGTGAGTTCTTTACCAAGATATTGCCCCGTACACGTGTTTGAACAACGCGCTTGACTCATAAAAGTACAGCGGAACACGTCGTGATTTGAGATTGTGTACAAGGAAGATTTCAGTGGAAATTAACTCGTTCGTTGCTACGCCCGTCTATAGACGGTGCACAAGAACTTCAATTTTATCTCAGTCCCCTTTCGCTCACCAGTGCCAAGTCGATCTCTGGCATATTCTGCCATCTGTTGGACATTATTAGTACTAATTTAGTTTAGATTTTTGCTACCAGAAGTAACTACGGGAGCATTTTGTAGACGTCTATCTTCTACAGCTGGAGTTCATCTGTGATGTAAACAAATATGGCAGAGCAATAAAAAATTCTTCTCGTTGTGTTGTTATTTCGGATCAAAGAATATGATTTGTTGAACTAGTATGGAGTAACAAATATTACTTCTCTACTGATTTTAGGAAATAATGTTCTATTGTGTCCTTCACCTGCTATGGAGATAAGGCAAGTATGGGCACAAAAGAAGTAATTTCGATTTGTCTCAAAATAAATATAAACGTACGATTTTGATTTTGCATTAGGTTAAAAATAAAAGCCCAAAACATATACACTAGACATTTTAAGCTTATTACTTCCCTGATAAGTTGAAATTTACGGGTTCTACATTATTAGCCTACTTTTCGCATTTTGCAAAAATTAGAAAAATGTAGACTTATGAGATCGATACGGGAAAATGTGTGTGTGTCTGTCTGTCTGTCTGTCTGTCTGTATGTCCTTCTGTCTGTCTGGCTGTGTGTGTCCCCCCCCCCTATCAACTCCCAAACGGCTGTAGCAATCGAACCCAAATTTGGTATGAGTATCTCAATGCTGTATTTGAAAATGATGTCAGTGCTAAAAACTGCTAAAAAATTGCAATTGAAATTTCAGCTCCATGTTGTATATCCTGGAAGGTATGCATGGGAGCTATACCAAAATTGGCACACATATAGATAATAATATTTCAGTTTAATTTCCAGGAGGACATACATGACAGTGTTGCCAAAATAATTCTAAGCCTGCTGATAGGTCCAAATGCGTATAACTTCTACAGTATCAATTGGATTTCAATTAAATTTCGTGTGAACTATGTGTAGATATTCAAATATGACTGAGCATAATCTTAAGAGCCACCAGGGCTACCAACTGTTAATAAATGCACTCTTTATTGTTTTTATCCAAATACCAATATATCAGAAAGTATGCAAGCCGACAGCTTTAAACTAGGCACACGTATAGTACCTGACATTCTAGATTAATTTGGAGTAACTAATGGACCTCAGTTCTACCAACATGATTCTAAGCCTGCTGATAGGACCAATTGTAAATACATGTAGCTTCTATACTATCAATTGGATTTCAATCAAATTTCGTATGTGCTATGTGTATTATAACAGATATGACTGCGTATTCTTAAGAGCAACCAAGGCTGCCAACTTTTAATAAATGCTGTCTCTATTTTTTTACTCTAATATCAATATAGTATAGAAAGTATCCAAGCCAACAGCTCTAAACTTTGTTCACGTATAGTACCTTACATTCTAGATTAATTTGGAGTAACTAATATACGTCAGGGCTTCTAACATGATTCTAAGCCTGCTGATTGGTCCAATTTTAAAATACATGTAACTTGTAGTCAAATAAATGGATTTCATCCAAAATTGACACAACAATAGATCATAATAGTTCATATTACTTCTGACCAACACAGGCACGAGATTGTTGCCAACATGATTTTACGCCCGCTGATAGGTCCAATGTCTAACTACATGCAACTTCCATGCAATCCATTGGACTTAAACCAAATTTTGTATTCTGTACCTTAAGAGATGGAACAGAATATATTCAGTCACCAGGGCTGCCAACTGTAGTGCTCTATTGGCAACTCAAACTAACACTTGGGGCGCTGCGGTCGGTCTGAATAAGTAGGGTTTAAAATACTCAATAACACGCGTTTGATATGGAACACTTTTTATTTTTCGGTTATAATCAGTAAATGTGGTCTCTAAAGTAATGACAGTGTTATTTTTAATTGTATATATGTATTACTGTGCGATACACGTGATCTAATGTGTGTGTTCCACTGGATTTTTGGTGTCATTTGCATATTATCAAGCATCAGTTTTTATGGGTGATGTAGATCAGCTGATTCAAATTTACACAGGGCTACACTTCGGACATTATTTCGGTACTATTGAAAATGAAAATCCACAGCCTGCTTCCAGTCTCCGACCGAGTCAGGAATGGAATGAATGAAGCCCCTATCTAGCGGCGAGGATATGAACTGTGCCGGCTGCCGAGGCCTGACGCACTCCTCTGGGGCAATGTTTAAATGAATGACAGATGAAATGAAATGATAGTGGAGAGTGTTGCTGGAATGAAATTTTGACAGGGAAAACCGGAGTACCCGGAGAAAAACCTGTCTGCCTCCGTTTTGATTTCGGTACTATTATGCGCAATATAATGTAAATGTCGATCCTGAGTCAACGCCGAGGACATTCAAATAGAGAAATACGGTACATAAACAAATAAATAACACACCGAAGCTGTGCTACTTTTATCATTCCGAGACTAGCATCCACGCAAACCAGACGCCACTGTTCCAAGCTCCGACTTATATCGTGAATTGATGTCAAACTGATGATCCGCCAGCCTTTCCGCCAAGCCTACACCTCGTAATCGCTAAGTTCTACGATATTCGAGCTATTCCACTACGAGTCATATAGGCCTAATTTGCCTCCCCGTGGGCACTGTAGAATGAGTGATTCCGCTACCATTCAAATATTCAACATCAAACCCACCTTTTAACCATCCAAATCAAGCAATTCCTGTCCCCCCCCCGAGTTTTAATACAAGTTAAACTTATCCCTTCTCCCTACCAAGCAGCCAATAATTAATTATTCAAGTAACTTCAATCTTACCAGCGCGCCCATCGTAACAGCTGTTTTTAAACTGAATAACCTTCGCTGGCTTTACGTCGCAGGTCTTCTGTCTGTCTACCTCGACAAGTGTTAGATCCTTCCCGGGGTGGAAAGGTATTATTATTAGGTATTATTAGGTATCATCACATTTCGGCTATTGCTATTTGCATCTTTTGGAAAGTGATGAAAACGTATGTCCGCAGCCCTCTTATACATCGACTTACAGCCGTAAACTGAGCAATACACTTTGCTTTTACTCATTTTTCACTCTATCAACGAGTAAAACTTATTACTTATGTATAAAGACACGAACAATTTACCACGATCTGTTTACCAATACAAGAAACCGTATACAAACTGTCACCACGTGACAAATGTACCCTACTTGGTAAGTTTCTCATTTTTACCGCTAGATGTCATATCAGATAGCTGGAGTTGCCAATTAGGCTACATTATGCCAGTTATATTTCGAACTAATTAGAAATTTCGATATTACCAACTCAATTTCGTCATTATTCTTAGGTCCATATAGATTAATCATTGGAATGAATCTTACATTTCGAGAAAAGTAGGCTCTTTAGTTCGTCACCGAACTTCTTGTTTTTAATATGCGAATGAAAATACTCAAGGTTAATGCAGAGAGATGGCGCCCAGGCTGTGGAGTAAGATCAGGTGAGCAGTGGGCCTCATCGACTGCATACATTCTATGAAAATTTAATAAGCATTAAAATAATAAATATAATAATATCGTATGGCCTCGGGTGCCGGGTGCAAGCTTTGCTATTTGACTACCAGAGGGCAGCTTGCATGTCGAATTTAGTTGTTCCTTGGAAAGCCATGAAAGTCAAGGAGGTTAGATATCTAAGCTCCTTGACACTACAGCGCTTTCTAGTAGAGAAAGGAGGAACTTTGTGTTGGCGGAAAATCCCGAGATTAATTTTGCCATTATAAACACGGCCTACTGAATTCAAATGAGTTCTTTAACATGCCAACAACGTATGACATGCGTGTCGTGATTTTTGTCGCCTTACAAAAATCACTTACCATAGCCAGGAGCAAACCTGCAAGCTTGGGGTTGGTAGTCCGACACGATAACCACTCACCCACCGTGGCAAGCAAAATAATAAATGAAGAGATGAAATACCACCAGAATTCCCCATGGTGCAATATTTCCTACTTGAGATGGAAATGTGAACTGCAGGTGATATTTTAGACCGAATATGAAAAGATGATGATGATAATTGTTGCTTTAAGGGGCCTAACATCTAGGTTATCGGCCCCTAATGGTTTGGGTGAAAGCCGGCCCCGTGGTGTTGGGGTAGCGTGCCTGCCTCTCACCCGGAGGCCCCGGGTTCGATCCCCGGCTCCGTCAGGGATTTTAAAACTGACGTGAGGGTTGGAACGGGGTGCACTCAGCCTCGTGAGGACAATTGAGTAGCTGTCTGACAGGGAGACAGCGCCCCGATCACGAAAACCAAGATTAACGGCCGAGGGGACCCAACGCGCTGATCACGCGTCACCCCAATATCTGCAGGCCGAATGGCTGGGCAGCGGTCGCTTGGTCGGCCTTAGCCCGTCATGGGCTGTATAGTGCCAGGGGGAAAAAAATGGTTTGGGTGATCGTGAAGATGATAATGAAATGTAAACTATAACTAAAACTAACTACTAACTTATAGGAGAATATGGCAAATAAAGGACAAGAGGAAAAGAAATGCCCTCAACCCTCGAAGAATGAGGATTGAGGGACTTGTAAGGAAGGACAGCCATGAAAGGCAGATAGGAAAGTGGAAGAGAAGAGGATCCGCCCCAGAGGCAATGGAAAAAGGAGGAAAACCAGACCCAGCTCAGGAATCCCCCGGGGTCGCCAACTCCCGAACTCACCAGCCGTGAGCCCTTGAGGGTGTTGCACTATCCAGGGTGCACCACAAGTGGTGGGGCTACATACACCCTGCCTCCTTAAGGGCCTTGAGCAGAAGGCAGGAGATGTCATGAAAAGAAAAAGAAGGCTGACCCCTCGAAGAATGAGGATATCAGGAAAGATGAGACAAGGGCCAATTAAGGCGGGAAAGTGAAAGACTCCCTAGGCCTCGGATACCCTAGTACCGTCGGGGTCGGAAAAGAACAAGAGTTGACCAAGGGAGGTCGATAGGAAAAGTGACAGAAAGGAGCCCGGCACAAGTTAGTGGAAGTAATGCCGGACTCATCTGAGGCCCCGTGGTCACCAACCCACGTCCCACTAGTCGTGAGCCCCTGGGGGGGAATATGAAAAGAAGAACCCTGATTGGTGGAACATCGTGGGAGCAAAAGATGGAGAATCTGACTCACGTACGTGCTTCTTGTGTGCGTTCGGAGATGCATGGTGTATAGAATTTGGAACTGAATCGCGTGGTCGATAATATCGGGAATAAATAATGTGAAGTACGAGGTATAACGGGACGTGGCGCGTTCGTTGAAGTAAACGTTTCGGTACGAATCGCTTATAGCCTATTTTGTGGTATTAATCGTCATTTCTGTGTGTGTGACTGCATGGTGAAACAGTGATAGCATTAAAGATCTGTAAAATTCAGTCTCTTGCAGTACTGTAACAAAATACAACGTGTGCGTGAATTGGAAGCAAAATAACCAGTGATGGACGAAACAAAGAGGATATAAAAAGTAGGTTGGCTCAGGTAAGGAATGCATTTCTACAAAAAGGGAATCTGCTTACATCGAATATAGATTTAGGTATTAGGAAGTCATTTTTGAAAGCGTTTGTCTGGAGCGTGGCGCTCTATGGAAGTGAAACTTGGGACTATTTGTGCAGCAGAAAAAGGGAGAATTGAAGCGTTTGAAATGTGGTGTTACAGGAGAATGATGAAGATCAGATGGATAGATAGGGTAACAAATGAAGAGGTATTAAGACGAGTGGGAGAGGAGAGATGTATCTGGCGACTGCTAATGAAGAGAAGAGATAGGTTGGTAGGACATATACTAAGACACCCAGGAATAGCAAGCTTAGTTATGGAGGGAAGGGTCAAGGACCAGAATGGTAGGGGTAGACCAAGGTTAGAATATGTTAAACAGATTGCCTCGGATGTAGGGTGTGTTTGAGTCTTCAGTCTTTTGACTGGTTTGATGCAGCTCCCCATGCCTCCCTGTCCTGAGCTAATCGTTTCATCTCTACATAGCTACCACACCCTACATCCGAGGCAATCTGTTTAACATATTCTAACCTTGGTCTACCCCTACAGTTCTTGTCCTCGATCCTTCCTTCCATAACTAAGCTTGCTATTCCTGGGTGTCTTAGTATGTGTCCTACCAACCTATCTCTTGTACTGACGAGTATAAAATCAGTGCTACGATGTTAGTAACCATGGGGAGCGCTATGGGTCAGTAAAGTAGTAGGTGCCATAGTCCCACTATGTCATTTTCATTCGATCCGACAGGCCAGATGAGGGATATTCAAACCAACGAATCTAGCAAACCATAAACGATAGAGTTCATGATGGATGATATTGGTGAAGTCGTTATGAGGCCAAATGGCGCAATGGCTTGGGAGCCACTTATTATGTCTTCTTTTATGACTATTGCACATCATGCATTTGTCACCAGAAACTGTTCTGCTTCTATAAAGCGATGCTCATACATGAAGCATCGTGCTCTCTCTGACACTCGCAGGATATTTCTCATGCATTTCTTTCGACAGACGGAGGCTGATCCCTTGCAGCACTCAGCAGTAGGGGAAAGATTTCCAGCTCACTGTCCATTGCTCTTCTGTGGAAACACTTGCCAAATACACACCTCTTCCTCCCAAAGTTCTAGGAAGATGAAATCCGTGCTGGTCACACTAATTATTTTATTTTTTCACATCATTATCATGACAGCCTGGTTAAAGCCTAGTTCGGGGAACCATCTATGCTGAAATACACTGTACAGGGTCTTTCATATAAAGTAAGAACGGTGAGCAGCGGCTTTGTTATCCGCTGCTGCAGTGGCCTTGGCCGAGCTTGTGGCGCGCCATGGCCCCCTGCTATAGTATTGAAAGCGCGCGCATAGTGGTACTGTACTCGACCTTGCAATAAACATGCACGTCTGAACCTCATGTTAACATGAGACAGTTATCATTTCAACATCGTATTTTTGTATGTAAAACGTATTTTAAGTACGAGTCGGCTCGGCGGGTACGTGATTCATTTGTCCTGCAATTTCCTGATGAAGTGCCACCTTCACTAGCACAGATTCACGTAATTGTAAATAAGTTTGACACTACTGACTCAGTGCACAATAAAAAGCATAAAATTAAAAATCAGAAACATTACAGTGGCAGAACTCACTCGCGTCAGCCAGAATGTGGTTACCAGATACAATACCTGTATAACCCAGGAAGGACGACACTTCCAGCATATTTTATATGGTAATATTTCATACAGGATTGTACACACGCTTAAAGCAGGGGGCCGTGGCGCGCCACAAGCTCGGCCAAGGCAACCGCAGCAGCGAATAACAAAACTGCCGCTTGCCGTTCTCACTTTATATGAAAGACCCTGTATGTAAACTTCATTGTAATTATTATTATCAATTGTTATTTTTTACAACGTTATGGCCATCTGTAGAGAGTGATAGAACTAATTTAGCTGATCTCACAATATCTCTTCATCTGGACACTGCATATCTTCGTCCGTTCTTCAGTCCTTCATTTCATGGCCCTGGTATTCATAATTATTTATTATTTATCGTATGGCATATATATACAAAAACAGGAAAGCAAGTACATTATATTTTAATATCCAATGTTCTTATCCAATCCAGAGCCTCTGTAGTGGCCTCTAGAAAATCAAACCAATCGCCAGGGTAGGCTCTTCTACTACACTCCCTTGCAATGTGCTTGATGGTTTGAAGAGGGGCACCACAGTCACACCTGGGGGATTGTATCTTTCCCCATTTGTGGAGAGACGCAGCACAGACTCCATGACCACAACGAATCCTGTTGAGGAAGATCCAAGTTATTCTTGGAAGATCAAACCTTGAATTAGATGTGAACAAAGGCCAGAGATGTTCATCTGTATTTAAGATCCATTCTTCCTTCCATTGGGCATAGGGGTCGAAATTATCTTCTGTGTGCTTCTGAGCGAACTTAGCTGGCGGATGTCTAGATTTCAACCGGTTCCTCTGAAGGTCAGGAATATTGGAGTGGATGGGCAAGTCATGGTTCTCACGTATCTTGGAGTATTCTCTTAGCAGTGCTTGTGCTCTACGGAATGAAGGAGGCATGATCTTACTCAGGACAGGAAGCCAGTGGATAGAGATCGATCTTATTACACCTGAAATACTCCTCATTGTGTTGTTGAGTTGTGTCCACAAGTTTTACATGTTAGCTGTTGATCCACAGAGGAGCACAATACTCTGCCGCAGAGAAAACTAAACCAAGGGCAGAACATCTCAAGGTAGTTGCAGAAGCACCCCAGGTTGTACCACACAACTTCTGAAGAATGTTGTTACGACTCCCAATCTTTGCTGTTGTATTTACTAGATGTTGCCTGAAGGAGAGTGTCCGATCTAATGTTATACCTAAGTACTTCGGGTTGTTATTGTGTCTGAGGACCTTACCATTAAAAGACACTTGGATAGTACAGCTTGCCATTTTGTTGTTTAGATGAAAGCAGGACACCTCAGTTTTGCTGGTGTTTGGTTGGAGTCTCCATTTACGAAATTAGTCACTAAGAATGGAAAGGTCATCAGTTAAAATATTCTCCGTTTCGTTCAGGTTGCTATGACTTGTAACTAAAGCTATATCATCAGCATAGCAAAATTTTCTGGATTTCATCGGTGGCAAATCTGATATATTTAAACACAAATTGTGCTAAATGTTCCGGCATAACTCAACAAAAGGACAGTGTTTCGCCCCGGTGTGCCATTGGGCTCTTCAGTTGGTTAAAGCACACCTCACCAAGACACTGTCTAGTACACACTGGGAAGGCCATTGCAAGACGTATCTGATACATGTGTGTCCACGTCACGAGCAAAGCCAGTGCACTCTGGGAGTCGAAACTCCACTCCAAAGCAATTATAACCTTACCTTGGCATTCAATATATAATTTTCAGATTGAACAGAGGCGGAGCCAAGACTGATCCTTGAGGGAGACAATCATCCCAGTTTCCTAGTCACATTCCCTAGAACAACCTGAAAGAGTCTATTAGTAACCATGTTTGCAATTAATTGTACCGTGGTTTTGCATGGTAATACCGGAAGAAGTTTATACAGCAACCCTTCTCTCCAAACTCTGTCATAAGCAGCGGAAATACCCAAAAAGACAGCAGAGGTTTTCAACTGTTTCTGGAAGCCTGCTTCAATGCATGTTGTGAGTGCAAGGACTTGATCACAGCAGCTACGATTCTGCCTAAAACCAGCTTGGTCAATAGGAATATGTTGATTAATTACAATGCTGATTCTGTTGTATAATAGTCTTTCAAGGAGTTTAGAACAACAGCTGAGGAGAGCGATTGGTCTGTAGCTTTATGAGATATATTTTGGTATTCCAGGTTTCAATATGGCAAGGACTTTATTTAGTCTTCTTAAACTCCTTAGGAAGGATACCTGTCTGAAGTATGTGGGTAAAGAAGCACGTCAGCCACCTTCTCGCATTCCGTCCCATATTTACAAGAAATTCAGGATGTATTCCATCGAAACCTGGTAAATTGTTGACTTTCATGTCCTTTAATGCTGTATTGACCTCGTCAATCTTGAAGGCTTCAGAGTACTCAGAAGAAGTTGGAGAGGTAAGTTTAAGCATCTTTAGGTTCTTTTTCACTGTTTTTGTATGAGTTTTATCTTCAGTAACCCTTGAAGTTGAAACAATATGGGAGGCTATTTTGTTTGGTGAGATAGTTGACTGTACTCTAACTCCTGTTGAGCTTCCTCCAAGTTTTCTTAGCAGGCTCCAGGTTTCTCTACTGGAATGAGAGAAATCCTAGTTACAAACTGTTTCTGTCCATTTCTGTCTACGGTTTTCATCTAAACTCCGTAGTAGTTTCTCACCAGTCGTATGGGCACCCGTTTCAAGAAAATCCTTGTATATGGCACCGCTTTGTTCACTACAACCAGGAACATATTCTTTCCTGTATCCTCTTGGGATGCGCTTTTTGGCTACAGATTTTACAAGCCCTACAAATCTCTGATAATTACCGCTGATTGCAGGGATCCATCTGATGCATTTGTCATGCTCTTCAGAGAATTTCGTCGAGTTTGCCTTTTTAAAGTTCCATCGTGGGCGTGGGAAAGATGTAATTAAGGGAACAGAGTTGCCCATCTCAAGGAAGATTGGTCTGGGTTGACTATGTCCCCCATAACTTTTCTCATCATGGGTAGCGGGTTGCCTACAGAGTCACATGTGACAAAACAGAGGTCTGGGTTAGACTCTCGCCTCCAAGCAGCAGATCTAAACGTACCTTTGTCTTTAGCATCAAATATAAGGTGTACATTTTGATCTTCTGACCATTCTTCTAAAGCTATGCCACAATCATTGTTTCTTGCATATTTCCAAGTTTCATGATGGCTGTTGAAGTCGCCAGCATAGTTAGTTGGATGACTTGCATCTGGAAGAGCTGGGGTTGGCCAGCAGATGGCTGGAAGTTTATAGATATTTACGATGGTTACATCTTGTAGTTTTATTGCTACAGTATGAATATTATTAATTGAACTAGATGAGATAAATTCAACCAGCTCCAAGTTGTTTCGGGCATATGTAGCAATTTCATATACATTGTCAAAGGTACCACCAACAATACTGTAACCATGAATCTTCCCTCTCTTCATAAGCTCATCTTCTGTAGCAGCATGTGTTTCTTGAATGAGTACCAGATCAATATCATTATTTCGGAGCAGTTTTGACTAAACCTCACACTTAGATCTACTGATACCTTCAATGTTTAGTTGACAAACTTTAATACCGTGTCCAGGCTTTCGAGTTATTTGGCCGTTAAAAGAGCCGTTGAGTGGATTACTTCGTACAGTTTGCATATTTGCTGAGAGATCTTTGGTATTCATAATGATGGTTGTTGATTACTGAACTGGAATCCATCTTGTATAATTTCCTCTGTGATACCAATTCCTTGAAGTCTTCTTCTATTTCACTAAGCCACTTGTTCTTGGCTTTCATTGAGAGAGGAAGGTTGAGAATCCATTTGGTGAGCCTGTCATTGCTCATTCTGAGAATGTGGCCGGAGAGATTCAATCGCCTTTTCCTGAAGGTGTCAATGATTTTTTCAGCATGCTGATAAAGCTTCCGAGATATCAGTTTCATCCAGATTCCTTCTGAGCAGACTGGACCAAGAATTTCCCTCAATATTTTCCTTTTTTTTTGTTTCTCTACGTCTTTAATAAGATATCTGCCCCTACTGCTCAAGGTTTCGGAAGCGTTCGGTTTGATTACTGTGCTGCAATGCCTTAATTTTGTGTTCTTCGATATTGATTTTTGTTATATTTGTTCTAGGTGATTCTATAAATCTTCCGTAATTTTCAAACTCTATCTATGCCTTACGATTCAATCCTGATAGTTAATTACTTTTCCTAAGTACTTGAATTTATTTACTTGATGCATTTTGCCGAATATAGTCTTTAGACTTTAGAGGTTTCCCACAAAGAACATGTAGGGAGTCCTTTCATATAATAATAATAATCCCAACACCAGAACCACTATAACTTGGACAGAAGAACTTGGGAGAATGGATTTCTGTGAATAAGAGCGGGAACCTAGTCATAGATGCCAGATGTACCAAGTTTGAAAGGGCTTATCATTCCTGTCCATTGAAGTTGGTGTTTTATTATGAGAGCATCATTCCTCTAATACACTTGTATTAGTGCGCCGGTCCTGCTATTTAATACCAAGAATTCTCCTAAGGCATCGTTGATGGATGGTATTTTTTTTTTCTTGAGATAAAATGTGCCTTCTGCAAGTAACCCAGGTTTCGCAGCCATAAAAGAGAGTGGGAACTACAACAGCTTGATAAACGTATAATTTTGTTAAAATACTGATGTCGTGATTGTTAAACACGCGAACGAGCATACGACTAGAGGCTGCACTGGCTCATTGGAGCAGGTGTTGAATCACAGCGGCAATGTTCGCATTTGTTGATAGGTGATTACCAAATAGGAAAAATAATCTATATTCTTTAGTTTATGTCCATCAATCTTGATAGCAGGAGCGCTCATGTGATGTAGGCTGTTAAAGAACCTGTGTTTTATTGCTGTTTATGTCCAGACCAATGCTTCTGTATGCCTCATTGAGCAAATTCAGGGTGGTTTGAAGATTCATCTGAGTTTGCTAAGATGACATTGTCATCAGCATACTGGAAATCAAGAACGGATGTAGCTGACACTTAAGTTTTTGCACGCAAATATGATGAGATTGACTAAACCTCTATCTGCCCTAGATATAATTTCCACACCCTTGGGAATCTTTTCCTGGACCAAATTTAGTACAACACTAACATATATTGAAAAGAGTGTGGGGGCAATTACACATCCCTGCTTGACACCCGTTGTAATCTTAAATGGCTCTCCAGAGCCATTGCTGTTAAGGACCGTGCCATTCATATCATCATGTTGTAATCGAAGAATCTGAATGAATTTGTGGGGGCAGCCAAGTGTGGCTAGAATCCTCCATAGCATTTCTCGATTGACCAAATCAAATGCTTTAACAATATCTATGCAAGTCATATATAGAATAGAGGGCGTCCTTGTTCTCTGGATTTCTCCAGCATTTGTCTGGCACAAAATATCATATCAGTTGTGCCTCGATTAGGTCGAAAAGCGGCTTCGTTGGCGTAGTTGGTAGCATACTGAACTGCTGTGCCCAAGATAGCGGATTCAAACCCGGCCGAAGTCGTCGTTTTTTTAAGAGCGTTAAAATCCTTCAGTATGCCTTCCTTCGGAGGGGAAGTAAAGCCGGCGGTCCCATATCATAGATTTATGGCATGTAAAAGATCCTTCCACAGACTTAACTTGTGTTAGGCTAAATTTCTCGGTTAGATTTTGTTGGAACGCTCTATCAAAGTTCCAACGTTCACCTCTAGGTATAATTGGCATCTGGTGGCGAAAGTTGGAACTACTTAAAATTGAATGGAACTTGTAGCTCACCCTATGAGTGTCCACTTGAAGCAGCTACAGCCTCCGGCGAGCTGATCATCTCCTCGGACACTCCCGGCACTAAAAGCCATGCGATAAATATATAAATAAATAAATAAATAATAAACAGGTCAAAAGCCTCACTAAGTTTCAGGCAGTATTTCTTCAGCCAACGGCTTCAAACGGTTGGATAAGACGTTGGCCAGGTTTTTACCAGCAACAGAAAGCAACGATATCCCTCGATAGTTACCACATTGTGCCCTATCACCTATTTTAACGATCTATCAGTCCAGTGTTGGTAGCCCTGTTGTTTTCTGTTCGACAGCTGAGATTGGTCCCCCTGTATGTGGAGAAGAAGAGTTCCAGTGTTCATACCCCCGATGTGTGCGACTAGAGTTCCGCTGTGACGGGGATGATGACTGTGGAGACCGCAGTGATGAAGAGGAGTGCCCGAGGATCCACGGCAGCTGCAGCGCGGGAGAATACAAGTAAGTGAACACAGGACACAAACCCGTGTGCAAATTATTAGAAATGACACCAGATTTCCAAAATTGCCTTTATACTTTTCACGGCTTAATGCACTAAATACGGCGAGTCTCTCTCACGAGTCGGCCGACCGGCGCGCCCAGTTTATCAGCCTCCCGTTGACTCATCACTACCCGCTCGGCATAGCTTAACAATAAAAACAAAACAGCACTTGGCTCACTTTATCCGTGCATGACATGAGATACCAATTAAAATTTAGAGGGTAAGAATTAATAAACTAAGGTCGTACCTTATGACAGGAGATGTTGGAAATGTTCTCCTCCCACATCCACACATTTCTGGCATCGTCTTAGAAAACACCGATTCACACGCATAAGTTCGTCATCCGTAATTGAGGCTATTTCTCTCCGGATATGTTCTGCGATTTCATTTACTTTTTCCTCGTTAAGTACACGTTTTTGAACACTTCGCTTCTTATCGAGTAGAGAACCAGTTCCTCTCAATTTGTTTACGAGCTTCCGCACGGTCTCTCTATGTGGAGGGCGCACACCTGTAAACTGTGTTATGAAACGTTTAACGACTTCCCTGCAAGACTCCGTTTTCACATAATTATCATACATAAATACCCTTTCCTCTACCGTGTACACACGTGGAGGCATTGTGAGAATTATACCCAAAAGTAACACTTCACAACTCGAGAATAGTTGGAGCGACAGATGAACACTAAATACTCGTTATAAGCATGGACCAGAACTTCGAAGTGCGCGCTGTGTAACAGGAAGTGATCAGTCAACGGGAGGCAGATAAGCTTGGTGTGCTGGCCGGTCGATCGTCAGAGAGACTCATTGTATGTTTGCAAGGCACTAAGATTACTTTAAAGCAGGGCCATCCAGTGATTGCGCTCGGGAAGCACTGGGCAGTCAGACTAGCGCTCCTTCCCCTACCACCACTACACTGTGGCAGCGAGGAGACCTGAGACAGACGGATGATGTTCGTACGTACAGTCGTGGGGCCGACGGCTTTTGTGGCATTGTTGACATCATATTGATAGGGCTGTTTTGCCATATATATACCTCACACAAATCGAATGGTACTCCAATGTATGGAATGTGCAGGAAACGAACGCAAGTATTGAGTAAGAAATATTGTGATTTATTCCAAACTGAAATGTGAACATATTAGGGGGTAAAATTCAACAACATTTTACCAATATGAACAGATAGTACAGAACTTGAGTGACTTTTGCTCCGTCGTTTTTACGAGGTTTTGGTTTTGGAGGAAACAATCTTCTCAAAATTGGGTACAATATTTCTGGACACAGCTATTCGTAAACAATTGCGTAAGTTTCTATCGCTCATCGTCACACGATGTTTACTTTTGGTAAGCTTAAGAATCGCAAAGAAACGCTCACAAATGTACGTTGAGCCGAATATTGGCAGAACTTTACATGCATGTTTATACAAAAGGGGGTATTCTTCTTGCGGAAAGCTGCTGCTTCACCACTCCTTTTTTTTTTGTATGATGTTCAGTCATGACCACTGCAAAACTGATTTACTTACACGCCGTCAACAAAGCGCATTGGACTAGACCAAGGAGGATGTATGGCTAGAGCTGCATCTTAATGCAAAATTTTGACACCAACCTATTGCTCGGCGCAATTTGTTCCAACTGACAATATGAGATGGCGCGACGATGCACTCTCGAGCGCGATCCGTCCCCGACCTGGCCTACTGGCCCCTCTCCCCTCCCGGCCCGTGCCTATTCGACCCTTTCCCCTATTCTATCCCCCCACCAGTACTTTATATTCGTTCCTTTCTTTCTTTCCCCTGCCTTATAATGGTCATATTTTAGTAATTGGTCTAATAATAGGCGATTTCTTCCCCCCTGTGATATCAGGTAGAGAAGGAAACATAGGCTCTATCAGAATGGTTGTGGATGTTTCCACAAAGCATATAGCATGACGTAGGCCTACCCCACAGATATGTACAAATAGAAAGAGTAGGCTACTATACTACAATATTAATAATGAATTGTAAGACAAAATTACAGCTGCACTTATCACACACCAGTATTATTTGTCAGTGCGGTACTTCCTATCAATCGAATTAAGAAATATCACGTTTGAATTACGGGAAGCGTTGGAACAACCAGCTCTTATTTTGAATTATATCGATAGTATCTGATATCGTTTTCGAGCGCAGTGTATCTACTAAAATCGATGTGTGATTCAATATAATTCAATTTCTTCGTATAATATTGTTCGAAATCGATTGTATTCTTTTCTATGCATTGCAATTTGTATTTACTATTGACATATATTCAAATATTAATTAAATATACAACATTAACAAGAATACTCACCATTTTTCCGATTTTGCTGCCATCTATAGAAGTACAACTCAACTACATCGTCGTACGCGATGACTGCTAGCGTTTTAAACGTTGTCAGCAGGTACTACTACAAGGCAAGCTAGCGTTGTTGTCACCAAAACAACCTATAAAGTTTCACCCACCCGGACTAGACTAGCAACTCATGGATCGGTTGCTCTCCACGCACTCAGCTAGCCAAGCTCCTCCCACCACTACCAAAACTCCTCCGGGAGCACTGAGTGGATGGCCCTGCTTTAAATGTTTAAAAAGAGTCTTAATTATATTTTAAGAAACTCAAAGTAAAATGATTTTTTAGAATTTTCTCTGACAGAGGAGCCTTGCTATTGCCACATGTTTTGGTTTAATGAAAAGTCATGCCCTCCCACCCATCCATCTATGACGTCATAGCCAGTCTTAAAGCAAGTCTAAAGTTGTAGAACATGTCACGTGACAAGGTTATGTTAAGTGAGCTGAGGTTAAGTCTTTAAATATTCCCTCTCTTACGTGTTCAAAACCGTTACCCCTTAAACAGTCTATCAAAACTTTAAATATGTATTTATCATTACATAACGTATGAAAGCAAACTTAATTATGAATGGGGTTTTTTGGTTACTGTTCAATGTAGACAATATATATGCCTTAAATAATAGACTCAACACAATATGTTTTGTTTGTTGACTTGTGTTATTGATACATTGGTTTAAAGAGTCTAACATTAGGGAAATACAAAATAATTTTTTAACTGAGAGTCGGATAGAGGTAAGTGTAAGAGTTAAAATATGACTTTATATGATTTTTTTAGTTTAAACATATAGCCTACTTTCCCAATTCAACTGTATGAAAACATTTTTAAATATAATGTTTCTGACTAAGCGTTGGGATAAAAGGTAAGAGAGTCAATGATTAACCTTAGAGTACTTTTTTTTTTAAATTTCAGTATGTTGTTGTTGTTGCTTACAAACATGGCAGTAAGCATTATGCTGTAATAAAAAAGGACTAAAATACTTTCCAAGACCAAGAGAAAATCCACTAAATACATTGACAAAAATAACTTGTCAAATAAGCCAACACAAAAGCCAACACATAAGCCAATATATAAGCTTATGGTAAATCACTCCTTCACCAAAATAGTTGTAACCTTTGTAGTGTCAACATCATACTGACAGGTCAGTTACTACTATGGAACTTACTACAAACAAGGTAGGAAACTTGCACTCTATCAAAGCTACTCTTATAACTATAATCGTCATAATGTAAATAGAATAATATTCTGGCATGCTCAAAAGAGAGGTCAACAAAATGTCAAGGGAATCTAAAAAGTAAAAAAGGTTTTAAGTCTGAGTGTTCATCGATGTAGTGCTCCAAACGAACCACGGTTGCTGTTTACAAAAAATCATCAAAATGCTAAAAAGCAAGTTTAAAAAATATTTTACTGCTCAAAATAGTGCAGTGTTTGTTCATAAACACTTATCATGTCCTCAAAAAGTCATGTTAGGACAGTTGTCAACGTCTAAAAAAACCTCAACACTATCAAAGTTAACACATCGCGCCTATTATCAATCACGTCTACTCGTGCTCGGACCATTGCTGTTCCTGATATTTGTTAATGATATAGGTTATTTAGAGTTTACTGGTAAAATATTTCTATTTGCAGATTATATATTTCTACTTTACGAGAGCACCTGTGAACAAGCGATTATGCAGAATATGCATAAGGATCTAAATATACTAACAACATGGCTTTCAAAAAGTAAATTAATCATAAGTAGCTCAAAAACAAAATACATGCTATTTCATAAACCAGCTTACAGTCCAAGCACTTGCAACATAGTTAAAATTGGCAATGTACCCATCAAACGGCTGAAACAATACACATATTTAGGCGTAACTTTGGACAACAACTTAAGTTGGAATGAACATGTCACAAATGTGAAAAAGAAAATTGATAGTGTAAATGGTGTTCTAAAAAGATTAAGGGAGTATGGAATAAGCAATCAGCATTTAAGGAGCATATATGCCTCTCTTATTCATTCTCACCTTATGTACATGAACACAATATGGGGTAAATGTGCACAGGAATCAATAAATGAGCTCGAAGTTCTCCAAAAAAAGAGCAATTAAAATCATGTATGAGTCATAGAGTATAGGAATTTGTACTTAAATTTGTACTTCAATGTGATCCTTGACCAATTTTTTTGACGAACTGACTCACGGAGAGCGATTGTCAACTTATTTTCAACAAGATTCTGCCACTGCTCACACTGACGAAGCATCCATGACAGAATTGCGTCGCATTTTCGGTACTAGGATTTTAAGTCGGAATGTGTGGCCCCCGCGAAGCCCAGACTTATCACCATGTGACTTTTATTTGTGGGGGACGCTTAAAAATAGAGTGTATGCGAGAAACCCTCACACTATAAATGAGCTTAAAGACTATATTACAGCTGAAATACAGTCAATCGGTGCTGAGGAACTTCAGAGAACACATGCCAGTTTCATAAAAAGGTGCCAGAGATGTGTAGCAGTGATGGCGAACATTTTCAGCACCAGCTGTGAACTAGGTAAGTACAAATTCCTATACTCAATGACTCAGTGCCGCGCGAGCGCCGCATAACGGCAAAGTGCGTGGCGGAAGACAGGCTCGCGCCGCGGGCGACCGGGCAAGCGAAGGTCTCCGATACAAACAAACTGTACTCTCTGTAGTATAAGTTACTAAGCCATATTTGTAAAGGGCAGTACCCCCTTGAGCTACCAGCTCACTGGGACTTTTTGTACCCTATAAATAAATAAATAAATAAATATAAATTGCGCCTACTATCTATAGCGCCTACTATCAATCGCGTTGAGTATAAATAGCGCCTGCTATCAAACCCTTGCTTCCTTGTACTAAAAATTTAAACTTAAGTCAAATGCATTAACCACTCAACCAACCTGACAGTTATTAATGTAATTCGTTCTATGCACTTGAGTGTTTACAAAATTTTCTAGTGTACATTGTCTCAACCACTTGCTCGTTTTTAAATGTACAATTTTTGTTTTCCCTGAACATTGCAGTTATGAGTCTTGTGAAATGAGTGTTTAATATAGGGTTAAAGGCATTTTTAAATAATTTTAAAAAAGCTCTTAGGTATTGTGTCATGGGTTTTAGAAATGCATTACTGTTCGTTGACTAACATTTACCATTACACAACATTATTTTGGTAAGTTCTAGATGTTGTTTGAGTCTTCAGTCTTTTAACTGGTTTAATTCAGATCTCCATGCCTCCCTGTCCTGAGCTAATCATTTCATCTCTATATAGCTACCACACCCTACATCCAAGGCAATCTGTTTAACATATTCTAAACTTGGTCTACCCCTACAGATCTTGTCATCAACCCTTCCTTCCATAACTAAGCTTGCTATACCTGAGTGTCTTAGTATATGTCTTACCAACCTATCTCTTGTCTTTATTAGCAGTCGTCAGAAACATCTCTCCTCTCCCACTAGTCTTAATACCTCTTTGTTTGTAACCCTATTTACCCATTTAATCTTCATCATTCTCCTGTATCACCACATTTCAAACACTTCAATTCTCCACTTTTCTGCTACACCAATAGTCCAAGTTTCACTTTCATAGAGTGCCACACTCCAGACAAATACCTTCAAAAATGAATTCCTAATACCTAAATCTATATTCAATGTCAACAGATTCCTTTTTATATAGAAATGCTTTCCTTGCCTGAGCTACATAAGTATCCTAATCGTCTCTGGTATAATGACTTGTTTAGTAAACATAGTCGCTCAATAGGTCTAAGCATCTGTTGTATATAACGCGAAATAGCAAACAGTTTTCTAAAGATCTACTCTCTGGTCAATAACAAGCATAGTCTCCCTGGTAGCTAACTCATGTTTGGTTAGTCAATTCTTATTGCAAGGCCAGTCAAGACCTAAAAATTTATCTTAACATGTAGTCTAATCATCTTTCTATCTACATACCAGTGTATAATAAAGAGTCAATATTAGTTTGGTCTTTACCTAAAAATCTAAAATCCAATTTCTAAATTCTAAAATCTAAATAAATTATAGTATAGAAAACATAATTCCAAGTAATACAAAGCCTTATATGTCTTTCTTTAATAATTAGTTACCAAACATTTTCAGTCAATGACATTATGGTTTGGTCTTTTCACAAAATCTAAAATCAAATATTTATTAAGAGTAGTGTAAAGTTTTCTTTATAGTATAGTAGTTAGCATAGTTAGCTGGCACTCTAAAGCTCTTGGGTTCAAATCTCAGCTTTAACACAAACTTTTAAAAGTGTTATGAGGACTAAAACAAGTCTACTCAGTCTCAACCATAGAGCACCATGCTTTTTAATTTTTTTAAATAATGATAGCAATTTGTTCATTTTTACTTTTCACACATTGCCATTTGTCAATTTTCCATTTACACTTTTTAAAATGTTAGTTTAAAGTTTTTTGAATTTCATGATATGGAAACATGGATTTCCCATTTTGTTGTTTACACATTTGTCAATTTCCAACTTAGATTTTTTTAAATGTCAGTTTAAAGTTTTTTAAATTTTGTCAATATGGAAACATAGATTTTCCATTTTGCTGTTTACACATATTCTTTTTTTTTTTTCATTTTGTATATGTCAGAAGTTCATATTTGCGAAATATGATTTTTTTCATTTTAAGTTTTTGTAAATGATCTTAATGCAAGTGCTTGACCATGGTGATAGTGCAGTCTATGTGTTTGCAGAAACGTAGAGGCTTATTACTACTGCAAGTAAGACAGTTTTACAAAATAACACCAATCTACCACTGCATTTGAAAAAGAAACTATTAAAAAAACATAATTACTATTTACCATTCATATATAAGTGATAATTTTCCACCTCCCCGTCCTAGCTCACTGTATTTGCTCTGGCCAAACAATCAATGTTACCCACACACACACACACACATTCACTCATACACAAGCTTTCTCTCTCTCTCTTTCTCTCTATAGTCATATATTCACACAACCATACCTGTCTTTCGAAACAATCACAACCACGCTATTTATCACCAAAGAACTTTCTTAGCATGCACACTCATCCCAAAGAACTTTTAGTTAAAAATTTAATATTTACCATTACAAAAAGTGGTTTCCACTATAAAAAAAACTATTTACAATTACAAAACAAATATTTACTAAATCTACTAGTTACAAAAAGCCATGTCTCTAAACAATAAAACACACAAAAAATCACACCTCCTCTTCATGGTCATAACCTCATGGTAGGCTAATGCATAGGTCATTCATCTGCACACGTTTGTTTTCCATTGAGGCGTGAGTGTGCTTTCTTTGTTCCTCATGATACAAATTATAGTTGCTGGATTGTATCCTGCACTGTTTATGCGACATAGCTTTGCCAGTTCATAAAACCACTAGGTAGTTGTCTACACATAGCGATTTTACAACTTACCTACAACCTACACCTTTCTTTTCTCTCTCTTTTGGCTTTCTCACAGTCTAGTGTGCGATAAGCAGCATTAACTGTATATCAAACCCAGTCGACCTTTGTATTTGTAATCCAAGTAATAATTTGAAATGAGACAAGTGTAATTGGTTTTAAGCATTATCTCTACTTTTTGTATATGTTTATGACATGCATATTAACCTATCGTATCTTAGTGAAAAGGCTAACGGCTTAACCACTGCACCACCATGCCCTTGTTTCATAGTTTGATTCGTTCTAGGCCTCAAAGCTGAAAATTGAGTTAAGATCTCCAGTGCAAGAGGCACAAGTGCCCGCCGCTGCAGCATAAAATGTTTAGCTGGTAACATTAGACAACCGGAAATGATTGTATTTCAGTTAGACAAGCATTTCTGTCATTTGCCTACTGTCTGAGCACTGCTAGCAAGACACTTTAGTTTGTTGTGAGTGCGTGTATAAATTATTAGCCTCAAGTTCTTAAAGCTTGTTGTGTGTAGCAACCATTTTGCCCAATAACCACTGAGCAAGTTTTAACAGTCAACCCATAAAAAAACAGTATGGGATAGTTGTGTGTGCTCTATGTACTTGAGTGTGTGCATTAGCATCATGCGCTAGATCTACCTTACCCTCTAAAGGTAGAGCGTTATCCCTTTCCTTTGGACATTACCAATGACAGCATTCACCCTCAAGTTTTACACTTAAACCCTTAGCTTGTTCTCGATTAGGTTTGGTTCGGTTTAGTTCGGTTTAGTTCGGATTGGTTCGGTTGGGTTTGGATTTGGTTTTTGGTTTAGTTTGATATAGTGACTATTTTGTTTTTTTAGGTAGCCTCTTTAACCAATCAAATAAAAGGTAGTCTACCCTTAATTCTTGAATCGATAAATCAGATTTTGTATTCACCGTTTGTCATGCCATGCCTGCAACCTATACTCATACTATTCTACAGTCTGGTTTGAAAAAAGTTCCAATGTTCAACAACATGTCAGTCACCATACATGTAGCTTACAATAATTGTTTCTCTACCTAGCTATGTTTCATCACTCACCATAAACATCTATCATTATGGGTTTGCAATATATTGGGGGGAAACAAAGGTCCATGACCTTATCGTTTGGGTCTTTTGGAAAAATTCATAAGCCATAAAAAAGAGGGTGTCAAGTCAAGTAGGAGGACACCACATGTATCCAAATCCCATTATTAGTTTATAAAATCTCAGGTCCATGCCCTAGTAGTTTTGGGATATTTGAGTCATTGTGTGCACAATAGCAAATAGTATGTCATGTCAAGTCCTAGGACACCTCATGTGTCCAAAACTAATTATTGGTTTATAAAATCTCAGGTCCATGACCTAGCAGTTTTGGGATATTTTAGTAAATGTGTGCACTATAGCAAAAATAATGTCATGTCAAGTCCTAGGACAACTCATGTGTCCAAATCTGCTTATTGGTTTATAAAATCTCAGGTCAATGACCTAGCAGTTTTGGGATATTTGAGAAAATGTATGCACCATAGCAAACAGAATGTCATGTCAAGTCCTAGGACACCTCATGTGTCAAAATCTGATTATTGGTTTATAAAATCTCTGGTCAATGACCTAGCAGTTTTGGGTTATTTCAGTCAATCAGTCTGCCATAAGAAAGATCGGAAAACGAATCATCGTATGCCGCCCAGCTGTCCTGTTGAAATATCCATTGAATTTTTAGGGGCATGGCCACCGTGGCCGGTGACAGGCTTTTAAAACACATGTACATAACCGGTAATCCGACCATGGGTTCATGAAATATCAGCTTGGACTCACACGGCGGCCATCTTGCGCATTAGGCCCTGCCCCAGAACCGGCTTATTTATCCTACTCGCACTAAACTGAATTCGAAGCTGAATTAAGTCAAGTTGGCAAAATTGATTTGTACAATATGTTTATTAAATTAAAATTGATATTCCGTTAACCTGAATAGCTGCTTTATAACATAGATGACTAATGTAGAATGTTTGTTAAGTTCTCTTCTAAGAAGACACTTAAGTTAATTATACGCCAAATCAATACTAATAATAACACACTTAAATGTCTACAATTTATAGATCATTTGAAGTGTACATGTTTCGAAACAACAATGGTTTCTTCTTCAGCACAATTGAGAGAAAAACTTATTCTAAGGAAAAACTTAAATTAAAAATGGATATCCTTACAATACGTCTTAAAAGAAAAATTTTGAAAAACATTTATAAATCCTTAAAATTATCTATGAAAATTTAGGCAATTATATGGTTAATCTTCTGAAAAATATATATGAAAAATATTGTAAAAATTCCTTTTCTGAAAAATGTATTACGGTAGTTAATATGGTTCTCTGAACATAAACAGTATCTTAAAAAAGAAGCTAGTAAAGCTTTAAAGTAATGTATCATGAAGTTGAAATAACACACGTAGTCATATCTCTGGCATGCGGAACAGAAGGCATATAAGAACTGAATGAACATCGAAAGTTAAACTTGATGCTATTAGTAGGGTCCAAGTTTGTACCATTTCCAGAGATATGACTACGTGTGTTATTTCAACTTCATGAAATATTACTTTAAAGCTTTACTAGCTTCTTTTTTAAGATACTGTTTATGTTCAGAGAACCATATTAACTAATACATTTTTCAGAAGAGGAATTTTTACAATATTTTTCATATATATTTTTCAGAAGATTAACCATATAATTGCCTAAATTTTCATAGATAATTTTAAGGATTTATAAATGTTTTTCAAGATTATTCTTTTAAGACGTATTGTAAGGATATCCATTTTTAATTTAAGTTATTCCTTAGAATAAGTTTTTCTCTCTCAATTGTGCTGAAGAAGAAACCATTGTTGTTTCGAAACATGTACACTTCAAATGATCTATAAATTGTAGACATATAAGTGTGTTATTATTAGTATTGATTTGGCGTATAATTAACTTAAGTGTCTTCTTAGTTATTCTGTCAATACGGATCAAAACAATTTGCTATTATGGCAAATATTTTTGCTTATGTTCTCTTCTGTCAATGACGTTTTAACTGCCTCCCGAAAAATCTGACTTAATACTTATCAGCTCCGGCCGATTCAATTGTATTTACAATTCCCCAGCAACACCTTATTCCTTTCTTGTTCGATTTTGGTATTTAGTTCTGGCCCTGACTTTTCTAAGTGATGCTTGACGTGTTCTTGTTCCAGATGTGATAACGGTCGCTGTATCCCTGAGCGGTGGCACTGCGACGAAGAGAGGGATTGCGACCAGGGAGAGGATGAGCTGAACTGTAAGGAAGTGAGGCCACGCACATGTGGTCCTGATGAGTTCACATGCACGACGGGCAATTGTATTCTGGTGAGTGTTATCTGTTGGATCATGCTCTCATGAGAACTCTATCCTAGTGAGTGTTATCTGTTGGATCATGCTCTTATGAGAACTGTATTCTAGTGAGTGTTATCTGTTGGATCATGCTGTCATGAGAACTGTATTCTAGAGACTGTTGCCTGTTGGATCATGCTCTCATGAGAACTGTATTCTAGAGAGTGTTGTCTGTTGGATCATGCTCTCATGAGAACTGTATTCTAGTGAGTGTTGTCTGTTGGACCATGCTCTCATGAGAACTCTATTCTAGTGAGTGTTGTCTGTTGGATCATGCTCTCATGAGAACTGTATTCTAGTGAGTGTTATCTGCTGGATAATGCTCTCATGAGAACTCTATTCTGGTGATTGTTTTCTGTTGGGTCATGCTCTCATAAGAACTGTATTCCGGTGAGTCTTGTCTGTTGGACCATGCTCTCATGAGAATTGTATTCTAGTGAGTGTTGTCTGTTGGATCATGCTCTCATGAGAACTGTATTCTAGTGAGAGTGGTCTATTGGATCATGCTCTCATGAGAACTGTATTCCGGTGAGTGTTGTCTGTTGGATCATGCTCTCATGAGAATTGTATTTTAGTGAATGTTGTCTGCTGGATCATGCTCTCATGAGAACTGTATTCCAGTGAGTCTTGTCTGTTGGACCATGCTCTCATGTGAACTCTATTCTGGTGAGTGTTATCTGTTGGATCATTCTCTCATAAGAACTGTATTCCGGTGAGTGTTGTCTTTTGGATCATGCTCTCATGAGAACTGTATTCCGGTGAGTGTTATCTGTTAGATCATGCTCTCATGAGAACTGTATTCTAGTGAGTGTTATCTGTTGGATCATGCTCTCATGAGAACTCTATTCTGGTGATTGTTGTCTGTTGGGTCATGCTCTCATAAGAACTCTATTCTAGAGAGTGTTATCTGTTGGATCATGCTCTCATGAGAACTGTATTCCGGTGAGTGTTGTCTGTTGGATCATGCTCTCATGAGAACTGTATTCTAGAGAGTGTTGTCTGTTGGATCATGCTCTCATGAGAACTGTATTCTAGAGAGTGTTGTCTGTTGGATCATGCTCTCGTGAGAACTGTATTCTAGTGCGTGTTGTCTGTTGGACCATGCTCTCATGAGAACTCTATTCTAGTGAGTGTTATCTGTTGGATCATGCTCTCATGCGAACTGTATTCTAGTGAGTATTATCTGTTGGATCATCCTCTCATGAGAACTCTATTCTGGTGATTGTTGTCTGTTGGGTCATGCTCTCATAAGAACTGTATTCCGGTGAGTCTTGTCTGTTGGACCATGCTCTCATGAGAATTGTATTCTAGTGAGTGTTGTCTGTTGGATCATGCTCTCATGAGAACTGTATTCTAGTGAGAGTGGTCTATTGGATCATGCTCTCATGAGAACTGTATTCCGGTGAGTGTTGTCTGTTGGATCATGCTCTCATGAGAATTGTATTTTGGTGAATGTTGTCTGTTGGATCATGCTCTCATGAGAACTGTATTCCAGTGAGTCTTGTCTGTTGGACCATGCTCTCATGTGAACTCTATTCTGGTGAGTGTTATCTGTTGGATCATGCTCTCATAAGAACTGTATTCCGGTGAGTGTTGTCTTTTGGATCATGCTCTCATGAGAACTGTATTCCGGTGAGTGTTATCTGTTGGATCATGCTCTCATGAGAACTGTATTCTAGTGAGTGTTATCTGTTGGATCATGCTCTCATGAGAACTCTATTCTGGTGATTGTTGTCTGTTGGGTCATGCTCTCATAAGAACTCTATTCTAGAGAGTGTTATCTGTTGGATCATGCTCTCATGAGAACTGTATTCCGGTGAGTGTTGTCTGTTGGATCATGCTCTCGTGAGAACTGTATTCTAGATAGTGTTGTCTGTTGGATCATGCTCTCATGAGAACTGTATTCTAGAGAGTGTTGTCTGTTGGATCATGCTCTCATGAGAACTGTATTCTAGTGAGTGTTGTCTGTTGGACCATGCTCTCATGAGAACTCTATTCTAGTGAGTATTATCTGTTGGATCATGCTCTCATGCGAACTGTATTCTAGTGAGTATTATCTGTTGGATCATCCTCTCATGAGAACTCTATTCTGGTGATTGTTGTCTGTTGGGTCATGCTCTCATAAGAACTGTATTCCGGTGAGTCTTGTCTGTTGGGCCATGCTCTCATGAGAATTGTATTCTAGTGAGTGTTGTCTGTTGGATCATGTTCTCATGAGAACTGTATTCTAGTGAGTGTTGTCTGTTGGATCATGCTCTCATGAGAACTGTATTCCGGTGAGTGTTGTCTGTTGGATCATGCTCTCATGAGAATTGTATTTTAGTGAATGTTGTCTGTTGGATCATGCTCTCATGAGAACTGTATTCCAGTGAGTCTTGTCTGTTGGACCATGATCTCTTGTGAACTCAATTCTGGTCAGTGTTATCTAATGGATCATGCTCTCATAAGAACTGTATTCCGGTGAGTGTTGTCTTTTTGATCATGCTCTCATGACAACTGTATTCCGGTGAGTGTTATCTGTTGGATCATGCTCTCATGAGAACTGTATTCTAGTGAGTGTTATCTGTTGGATCATGCTCTCATGAGAACACTATTCTGGTGATTGTTGTCTGTTGGGTCATGCTCTCATAAGAACTGTATTCCGGTGAGTCTTGTCTGGTGGACCATGCTCTCATGAGAACTGTATTCCGGTGAGTGTTGTCTGTTGGATCATGCTCTCATGAGAATTGTATTTTAGTGAATGTTGTCTGTTGGGTCATGCTCACATAAGAACTGTATTCCGATGAGTGTTGTCTGTTGGATGATGCTCTCATGAGAATTATATTTTAGTGAATGTTGTCTGTTGGATCATGCTCTCATGAGAACTGTATTCCAGTGAGTCTTGTCTGTTGGACCATGCTCTCATGTGAACTCTATTCTGGTGAGTGTTATCTGTTGGATCATGCTCTCATAAGAACTGTATTCCGGTGAGTGTTGTCTTTTGGATCATGCTCTCATGAGAACTGTATTCCGGTGAGTGTTATCTGTTGGATCATGCTCTCATGAGAACTGTATTCTAGTGAGTGTTATCTGTTGGATCATGCTCTCATGAGAACTCTATTCTGGTGATTGTTGTCTGTTGGGTCATGCTCTCATAAGAACTCTATTCTAGAGAGTGTTATCTGTTGGATCATGCTCTCATGAGAACTGTATTCCGGTGAGTGTTGTCTGTTGGATCATGCTCTCGTGAGAACTGTATTCTAGATAGTGTTGTCTGTTGGATCATGCTCTCATGAGAACTGTATTCTAGAGAGTGTTGTCTGTTGGATCATGCTCTCATGAGAACTGTATTCTAGTGAGTGTTGTCTGTTGGACCATGCTCTCATGAGAACTCTATTCTAGTGAGTATTATCTGTTGGATCATGCTCTCATGCGAACTGTATTCTAGTGAGTATTATCTGTTGGATCATCCTCTCATGAGAACTCTATTCTGGTGATTGTTGTCTGTTGGGTCATGCTCTCATAAGAACTGTATTCCGGTGAGTCTTGTCTGTTGGGCCATGCTCTCATGAGAATTGTATTCTAGTGAGTGTTGTCTGTTGGATCATGTTCTCATGAGAACTGTATTCTAGTGAGTGTTGTCTGTTGGATCATGCTCTCATGAGAACTGTATTCCGGTGAGTGTTGTCTGTTGGATCATGCTCTCATGAGAATTGTATTTTAGTGAATGTTGTCTGTTGGATCATGCTCTCATGAGAACTGTATTCCAGTGAGTCTTGTCTGTTGGACCATGATCTCTTGTGAACTCAATTCTGGTCAGTGTTATCTAATGGATCATGCTCTCATAAGAACTGTATTCCGGTGAGTGTTGTCTTTTTGATCATGCTCTCATGACAACTGTATTCCGGTGAGTGTTATCTGTTGGATCATGCTCTCATGAGAACTGTATTCTAGTGAGTGTTATCTGTTGGATCATGCTCTCATGAGAACACTATTCTGGTGATTGTTGTCTGTTGGGTCATGCTCTCATAAGAACTGTATTCCGGTGAGTCTTGTCTGGTGGACCATGCTCTCATGAGAACTGTATTCCGGTGAGTGTTGTCTGTTGGATCATGCTCTCATGAGAATTGTATTTTAGTGAATGTTGTCTGTTGGGTCATGCTCACATAAGAACTGTATTCCGATGAGTGTTGTCTGTTGGATGATGCTCTCATGAGAATTATATTTTAGTGAATGTTGTCTGTTGGATCATGCTCTCATGAGAACTGTATTCCAGTGAGTCTTGTCTGTTGGACCATGCTCTCATGTGAACTCTATTCTGGTGAGTGTTATCTGTTGGATCATGCTCTCATAAGAACTGTATTCCGGTGAGTGTTGTCTTTTGGATCATGCTCTCATGAGAACTGTATTCCGGTGAGTGTTGTCTGTTGGATCATGCTCTCATGAGAATTGTATTTTAGTGAATGTTGTCTGTTGGGTCATGCTCTCATAAGAACTGTATTCTAGTGAGCGTTGTCTGTTGGATCATGCTCTCATGAGAACTGTATTCTAGTGAGTGTTGTCTGTTGGATCATGCTCTCATGAGAACTGTATTCTAGTGAGTGTTGTCTGTTGGATCATGCTCTCATGAGAACTCTATTCTGGTGAGTGTTGTCTGTTGGATCATGCTCTCATGTGAACTGTATTCTAGTGAGTTTTGTCTGTTGGATCATGCTCTCATGAGAACTCTATTCCGGTGAGTGTTATCTGTTGGATCATGCTCTCAAGAGAACTGTATTCTGGTGTGTGGTGTCTGTTGGATCATGCTCTCATGAGAACTCTATTCTGGTGAGTGTTGACTGTTGGATCATGCCCTCATAAGAACTGTACTCCGATGAGTCTTGTCTGTTGGACCATGCTCTCATCAGAATTGTATTTTAGTGAATGTTGTCTGTTGGATATTGCTCTCATGAGAACTGTATTCCGGTGAGTGTTGTCTGTTGGATCATGCTCTCATGAGAACTGTATTCTAGGGAGTGTTGTCTGTTGGATCATGCTCTCATGAGAACTGAATTCTAGAGAGTGTTGTCCTTTGGATCATGCTCTCATGAGAACTGTATTCTAGTGAGTGTTGTCTGTTGGACCATGCTCTCATGAGAACTCTATTCTAGTGAGTGTTATCTGTTGGATCATGCTCTCATGCGAACTGTAGTGAGTGTTATCTGTTGGATCATCCTCTCATGAGAACTCTATTCTGGTGATTATTGTCTGTTGGGTCATGCTCTCATAAGAACTGTATTCCGGTGAGTCTTGTCTGTTGGACAATGCTCTCATGAGAATTGTATTCTAGTGAGTGTTGTCTGTTGGATCATGCTCTCATGAGAACTGTATTCTAGTGAGTGTTGTCTGTTGGATCATGCTCTCATGAGAACTGTATTCCGGTGAGTGTTGTCTGTTGGATCATGCTCTCATGAGAATTGTATTTTAGTGAATGTTGTCTGTTGGATCATGCTCTCATGAGAACTGTATTCCAGTGAGTCTTGTCTGTTGGACCATGCTCTCATGTGAACTCTATTCTGGTGAGTGTTATCTGTTGGATCATGCTCTCATAAGAACTGTATTCCAGTGAGTGTTGTCTTTTTGATCATGCTCTCATGACAACTGTATTCCGGTGAGTGTTATCTGTTGGATCATGCTCTCATGAGAACTGTATTCTAGTGAGTGTTATCTGTTGGACCATGCTCTCATGTGAACTCTATTCTGGTGAGTGTTATCTGTTGGATCATGCTCTCATAAGAACTGTATTCCGGTGAGTGTTGTCTTTTGGATCATGCTCTCATGAGAACTGTATTCCGGTGAGTGTTATCTGTTGGATCATGCTCTCATGAGAACTGTATTCTAGTGAGTGTTATCTGTTGGATCATGCTCTCATGAGAACTCTATTCTGGTGATTGTTGTCTGTTGGGTCATGCTCTCATAAGAACTCTATTCTAGAGAGTGTTATCTGTTGGATCATGCTCTCATGAGAACTGTATTCCGGTGAGTGTTGTCTGTTGGATCATGCTCTCGTGAGAACTGTATTCTAGATAGTGTTGTCTGTTGGATCATGCTCTCATGAGAACTGTATTCTAGAGAGTGTTGTCTGTTGGATCATGCTCTCATGAGAACTGTATTCTAGTGAGTGTTGTCTGTTGGACCATGCTCTCATGAGAACTCTATTCTAGTGAGTATTATCTGTTGGATCATGCTCTCATGCGAACTGTATTCTAGTGAGTATTATCTGTTGGATCATCCTCTCATGAGAACTCTATTCTGGTGATTGTTGTCTGTTGGGTCATGCTCTCATAAGAACTGTATTCCGGTGAGTCTTGTCTGTTGGGCCATGCTCTCATGAGAATTGTATTCTAGTGAGTGTTGTCTGTTGGATCATGTTCTCATGAGAACTGTATTCTAGTGAGTGTTGTCTGTTGGATCATGCTCTCATGAGAACTGTATTCCGGTGAGTGTTGTCTGTTGGATCATGCTCTCATGAGAATTGTATTTTAGTGAATGTTGTCTGTTGGATCATGCTCTCATGAGAACTGTATTCCAGTGAGTCTTGTCTGTTGGACCATGATCTCTTGTGAACTCTATTCTGGTCAGTGTTATCTAATGGATCATGCTCTCATAAGAACTGTATTCCGGTGAGTGTTGTCTTTTTGATCATGCTCTCATGACAACTGTATTCCGGTGAGTGTTATCTGTTGGATCATGCTCTCATGAGAACTGTATTCTAGTGAGTGTTATCTGTTGGATCATGCTCTCATGAGAACACTATTCTGGTGATTGTTGTCTGTTGGGTCATGCTCTCATAAGAACTGTATTCCGGTGAGTCTTGTCTGGTGGACCATGCTCTCATGAGAACTGTATTCCGGTGAGTGTTGTCTGTTTGATCATGCTCTCATGAGAATTGTATTTTAGTGAATGTTGTCTGTTGGGTCATGCTCACATAAGAACTGTATTCCGATGAGTGTTGTCTGTTGGATGATGCTCTCATGAGAATTATATTTTAGTGAATGTTGTCTGTTGGATCATGCTCTCATGAGAACTGTATTCCAGTGAGTCTTGTCTGTTGGACCATGCTCTCATGTGAACTCTATTCTGGTGAGTGTTATCTGTTGGATCATGCTCTCATAAGAACTGTATTCCGGTGAGTGTTGTCTTTTGGATCATGCTCTCATGAGAACTGTATTCCGGTGAGTGTTGTCTGTTGGATCATGCTCTCATGAGAATTGTATTTTAGTGAATGTTGTCTGTTGGGTCATGCTCTCATAAGAACTGTATTCTAGTGAGCGTTGTCTGTTGGATCATGCTCTCATGAGAACTGTATTCTAGTGAGTGTTGTCTGTTGGATCATGCTCTCATGAGAACTGTATTCTAGTGAGTGTTGTCTGTTGGATCATGCTCTCATGAGAACTCTATTCTGGTGAGTGTTGTCTGTTGGATCATGCTCTCATGTGAACTGTATTCTAGTGAGTGTTGTCTGTTGGATCATGCTCTCATGAGAACTCTATTCCGGTGAGTGTTATCTGTTGGATCATGCTCTCAAGAGAACTGTATTCTGGTGTGTGGTGTCTGTTGGATCATGCTCTCATGAGAACTCTATTCTGGTGAGTGTTGACTGTTGGATCATGCCCTCATAAGAACTGTACTCCGATGAGTCTTGTCTGTTGGACCATGCTCTCATGAGAATTGTATTTTAGTGAATGTTGTCTGTTGGATATTGCTCTCATGAGAACTGTATTCCGGTGAGTGTTGTCTGTTGGATCATGCTCTCATGAGAACTGTATTCTAGAGAGTGTTGTCTGTTGGATCATGCTCTCATGAGAACTGAATTCTAGAGAGTGTTGTCTGTTGGATCATGCTCTCATGAGAACTGTATTCTAGTGAGTGTTGTCTGTTGGACCATGCTCTCATGAGAACTCTATTCTAGTGAGTGTTATCTGTTGGATCATGCTCTCATGCGAACTGTAGTGAGTGTTATCTGTTGGATCATCCTCTCATGAGAACTCTATTCTGGTGATTATTGTCTGTTGGGTCATGCTCTCATAAGAACTGTATTCCGGTGAGTCTTGTCTGTTGGACAATGCTCTCATGAGAATTGTATTCTAGTGAGTGTTGTCTGTTGGATCATGCTCTCATGAGAACTGTATTCTAGTGAGTGTTGTCTGTTGGATCATGCTCTCATGAGAACTGTATTCCGGTGAGTGTTGTCTGTTGGATCATGCTCTCATGAGAATTGTATTTTAGTGAATGTTGTCTGTTGGATCATGCTCTCATGAGAACTGTATTCCAGTGAGTCTTGTCTGTTGGACCATGCTCTCATGTGAACTCTATTCTGGTGAGTGTTATCTGTTGGATCATGCTCTCATAAGAACTGTATTCCAGTGAGTGTTGTCTTTTTGATCATGCTCTCATGACAACTGTATTCCGGTGAGTGTTATCTGTTGGATCATGCTCTCATGAGAACTGTATTCTAGTGAGTGTTATCTGTTGGATCATGCTCTCATGAGAACTCTATTCTGGTGATTGTTGTCTGTTGGGTCATGCTCTCATAAGAACTGTATTCCGGTGAGTCTTGTCTGGTGGACCATGCTCTCATGAGAATTGTATTTTAGTGAATGTTGTCGGTTGGATCATGCTCTCATGAGAACTGTATTCCGGTGAGTGTTGTCTGTTGGATCATGCTCTCATGAGAATTGTATTTTAGTGAATGTTGTCTGTTGGGTCATGCTCTCATAAGAACTGTATTCCGATGAGTGTTGTCTGTTGGATCATGCTCTCATGAGAATTGTATTTTAGTGAATGTTGTCTGTTGGATCATGCTCTCATGAGAACTGTATTCTAGTGAGTCTTGTCTGTTGGACCATGCTCTCATGTGAACTCTATTCTGGTGAGTGTTATCTGTTGGATCATGCTCTCATAAGAACTGTATTCCGGTGAGTGTTGTCTTTTGGAACATGCTCTCATGAGAACTGTATTCCGGTGAGTGTTGTCTGTTGGATCATGCTCTCATGAGAATTGTATTTTAGTGAATGTTGTCTGTTGGGTCATGCTCTCATAAGAACTGTATTCTAGTGAGCGTTGTCTGTTGGATCATGCTCTCATGAGAACTGTATTCTAGTGAGTGTTGTCTGTTGGATCATGCTCTCATGAGAACTGTATTCTAGTGAGTGTTGTCTGTTGGATCATGCTCTCATGAGAACTCTATTCTGGTGAGTGTTGTCTGTTGGATCATGCTCTCATGAGAACTGTATTCTAGTGAGTGTTGACTGTTGGATCATGCTCTCATGAGAACTGTATTCTAGTGAGTGTTGTCTGTTGGATCATGCTCTCATGAGAACTGTATTCTGGCGGGTGTTGTCTGTTGGATCATGCTCTCATGAGAACTCTATTCCGGTGAGTGTTATCTGTTGGATCATGCTCTCAAGAGAACTGTATTCTGGTGTGTGGTGTCTGTTGGATCATGCTCTCATGAGAACTCTATTCTGGTGAGTGTTGACTGTTGGATCATGCTCTCATAAGAACTGTACTCCGATGAGTCTTGTCAGTTGGACCATGCTCTCATGAGAATTGTATTTTAGTGAATGTTGTCTGTTGGATCATGCTCTCATGAGAACTGTATTCCGGTGAGTGTTGTCTGTTGGATCATGCTCTCATGAGAACTGTATTCTAGAGAGTGTTGTCTGTTGGATCATGCTCTCATGAGAACTGTATCCTAGAGAGTGTTGTCTGTTGGATCATGCTCTCATGAGAACTGTATTCTAGTGAGTGTTGTCTGTTGGACCATGCTCTCATGAGAACTCTATTCTAGTGAGTGTTATCTGTTGGATCATGCTCTCATGAGAACTGTATTCTAGTGAGTGTTATCTGTTGGATCATGCTCTCATGAGAACTCTATTCTGGTGATTGTTGTCTGTTGGGTCATGCTCTCATAAGAACTGTATTCCGGTGAGTCTTGTCTGTTGGACCATGCTCTCATGAGAATTGTATTCTAGTGAGTGTTGTCTGTTGGATCATGCACTCATGAGAACTGTATTCTAGTGAGTGTTATCTGTTGGATCATGCTCTCATGAGAATATTCTGGTGATTGTTGTCTGTTGGATCATGCTCTCATGAGAACTGTATTCCAGTGAGTCTTGTCTGTTGGACCATGCTCTCATGTGAACTCTATTCAGGTGAGTGTTATCTGTTGGATCATGCTCTCATAAGAACTGTATTCCGGTGAGTGTTGTCTTTTGGATCATGCTCTCATTAGAACTGTATTCCGGTGAGTGTAATCTGTTGGATCATGCTCTCATGAGAACTGTATTCTAGTGAGTGTTATCTGTTGGGTCATGCTCTCATGAGAACTCTATTCTGGTGATTGTTGTCTGTTGGGTCATGCTCTCATAAGAACTGTATTCCGGTGAGTCTTGTCTGTTGGACCATGCTCTCATGAGAATTGTATTTTAGTGAATGTTGTCTGTTGGGTCATGCTCTCATAAGAACTGTATTCCGGTGAGTGTTGTCTGTTGGATCATGCTCTCATGGGAACTGTATTCCAGAGAGTCTTGTCTGTTGGACCATGCTCTCATGTGAACTCTATTCTGGTGAGTGTTATCTGTTGGATCATGCTCTCATAAGAACTGTATTCCGGTGAGTGTTGTCTTTTCGATCATGCTCTCATGAGAACTGTATTCCGGTGAGTGTTGTCTGTTGGATCATGCTCTCATGGGAACTGTATTCTAGTGAGTGTTGTCTGTTGGATCATGCTCTCATGAGAACTCTATTCTGGTGAGTGTTGTCTGTTGGATCATGCTCACATGAGAACTGTATTCTAGTGAGTGTTGACTGTTGGATCATGCACTCATGAGAACTGTATTCTAGTGAGTGTTGTCTGTTGGATCATGCTCTCATGAGAACTGTATTCTGGCGAGTGTTGTCTGTTGGATCATGCTCTCATGAGAACTCTATTCCGGTGAGTGTTATCTGTTGGATCATGCTCTCATGAGAACTCTATTCTGGTGAGTGTTATCTGTTGGATCATGCTCTCATGAGAACTCTATTTTGGTGAGTGTTATCTGTTGGATCATGCTCTCATGAGAACTCTATTCCGGTGAGTGTTATCTGTTGGTTCATGCTTTCATGAGAACTCTATTCTGGTGAGTATTGTCTGTTAGATCATTCTCTCATGAGAACTCTATTCTAGTGAGTGTTGTCTGTTGGATCATGCTCTCATGAGAACTCTATTCTGGTGAGTGTTGTCTGTTGGATCATGCTCTCATGAGAACTCTATTCTGGTGAGTGTTGTCTGTTAGATCATGCTCTCATGAGAACTCTATTCTGGTGAGTGTTGTCTGTTGGATCATGCTCTTATGAGAACTGTATTCTGGTGAGTATTGTCTGTTGGATCATGCTCTCATGGGAACTGTATTCTGGTGAGTATTGTCTGTTGGATCATGCTCTCATGAGAACTGTATTCTGGTGAGTATTGTCTGTTGGATCATGCTCTCTTGAGAACTGAATTCTGGTGAGTGTTGTCTGATGGATCATGCTCTCATGAGACCTGTATTCTGGTGAGTATTGTCTGTTAGATCATGCTCTCATGAGAACTCTTTTCTGGTGAGTGTTGTCTGTTGGATCATGCTCTCATGAGAACTCTATTCTGGTGAGTGTTGACAGTTGGATCATGCTCTCATGAGAACTGTATTCTGGTGAGTATTGTCTGTTGGATCATGCTCTCATGAGAACTGTATTCTGGCGAGTGTTGTCTGTTGGATCATGCTCTCATTTAACTCTTTTCCGGTGAGTGTTATCTGTTGGATCATGCTCTCATGATAACTCTATTCGGGTGAGTATTATCTGTTGGATCATGCTCTCATGAGAACTCTATTTTGGTGAGTGTTATCTGTTGGATCATGCTCTCATGGGATCTGTATTCTGGTGAGTATTGTCTGTTGGATCATGCTCTCATGAGAACTGTATTCTGGTGAGTGTTGTCTGTTGGATCATGCTCTCATGCGAACTGTATTCTGGTGAGTGTTAACTGTTGGATCATGCTCTCATGAGAACGTTATTCTGGTGAGTGTTGACTGTTGGATCATGCTCTCATGAGAACTGTATTCTGGTGAGTGTTGTCTGTTGGATCATGCTCTCATGAGAACTCTATTCTGGTGATTGTTGTCTGTTGGGTCATGCTCTCATAAGAACTGTATTCCGGTGAGTCATGTCTGTTGGACCATGCTCTCATGAGAATTGTATTTTAGTGAATGTTGTCTGTTGGGTCATGCTCTCATAAGAACTGTATTCCGGTGAGTGTTGTCTGTTGGATCATGCTCTCATGAGAACTCTATTCTGGTGAGTGTTATCTGTTGGATCATGCTCTCATGAGAAATCTATTCTGGTGAGTGTTGGCTGTTGGATCATGCTCTCATGAGAACTGTATTCTGGTGAGTGTTGTCTGTTGGATCATGCTCTCATGAGAACTGTATTCTTGTGAGTGTTGACTGTTGGATCATGCTCTTATGAGAACTGTATTCTGGTGAGTGTTGTCTGTTGGATCATGCTCTCATGAGAACACTATTCTGATGAGTGTTGACTGTTGGATCATGCTCTCATGAGAACTGTATTCTGGTGAGTGTTATCTGTTGGATCATGCTCTCATGAGAAATCTATTCTGGTGAGTGTTGACTGTTGGATCATGCTCTCATGAGAACTGTATTCTGGTGAGTGTTGTCTGTTGGATCATGCTCTCATGAGAACTCTATTCTAGTGAGTGTTGTCTGTTGGATCATGCTCTCATGAGAACTGTATTCTGGTGTGTGTTGACTGTTGGATCATGCTCTCATGAGATCTGTATTCTGGTGAGTGTTGACTGTTGGATCATGATCTCATGAGAACTCTATTCTGGTGAGTGTTGTCTGTTGGATCATGTTCTCATGAGAACTCCGTTCCGGTGAGTGTTATCTGTTGGATCATGCTCTCATGAGAACTGTATTCTGGTGAGTGTTGACTGTTGGATCATGCTCTCATGAGAACTGTATTCTGGTGAGTTTTGACTGTTGGATCATGCTCTCATTAGAACTGTATTCTGGTGAGTGTTGTCTGTTGGATCATGCTCTCATAAGAACTCTATTCCGGTGAGTGTTGTCTTTTGGATCATGCTCTCATGAGAACTGTATTCTAGTGAGTGTTGTCTGTTGGATCATGCTCTCATGAGAACTGTATTCTGGTGAGTATTGTCTGTTGGATCATGCTCTCATGAGAACTGTATTCTGGTGATTATTGTCTGTTGGATCATGCTCTCATGAGAACTGTATTCTGGTGAGTATTGTCTGTTGGATCATGCTCTCATGAGAACTGAATTCTGGTGAGTGTTGTCTGTTGGATCATGCTCTGATGAGACCTGTATTCTGGTGAGTATTGTCTGTTAGATCATGCTCTCATGAGAACTCTATTCTGGTGAGTGTTGTCTGTTGGATCATGTTCTCATGAGAACTCTATTCTGGTGAGTGTTGACTGTTGGATCATGCTCTCATGAGAACTGTATTCTGGTGAGTATTGTCTGTTGGATCATGCTCTCATGAGAACTGTATTCTGGCGAGTGTTGTCTGTTGGATCATACTCTCATTATAACTCTATTCCGGTGAGTGTTATCTGTTGGATCATGCTCTCATGATAACTCTATTCTGGTGAGTATTATCTGTTGGATCATGCTCTCATGAGAACTCTATTTTGGTGAGTGTTATCTGTTGGATCATGCTTTCATGAGAACTGTATTCTGGTGAGTATTGTCTGTTGGATCATGCTCTCATGAGAACTGTATTCTGGTGAGTGTTGTCTGTTGGATCATGCTCTCATGAGAACTGTATTGTGGTGAGTGTTGACTGTTGGATCATGCTCTCATGAGAACTGTATTCTGGTGAGTGTTGTCTGTTGGATCATGCTCTCATGAGAACACTATTCTGGTGAGTGTTGACTGTTGGATCATGCTCTCATGAGAACTGTATTCTGGTGAGTGTTATCTGTTGGATCATGCTCTCATGAGAAATCTATTCTGGTGAGTGTTGACTGTTGGATCATGCTCTCATGAGAACTGTATTCTGGTGAGTGTTGTCTGTTGGATCATGCTCTCATGAGAACTCTATTCTAGTGAGTGTTGTCTGTTGCATCATGCTCTCATGAGAACTGTGTTCTGGTGTGTGTCTACTGTTGGATCATGCTCTCATGAGAACTGTATTCTGGTGAGTGTTGACTGTTGGATCATGCTCTCATGAGAACTCTATTCTGGTGAGTGTTGTCTGTTGGATCATGTTCTCATGAGAACTCTATTCCGGTGAGTGTTATCTGTTGGATCATGCTCTCATGAGAACTGTATTCTGGTGAGTGTTGACTGTTGGATCATGCTCTCATGAGAACTGTATTCTGGTGAGTGTTGACTGTTGGATCATGCTCTCATGAGAACTGTATTCTGGTGAGTGTTGTCTGTTGGATCATGCTCTCATAAGAACTCTATTCCGGTGAGTGTTGTCTTTTGGATCATGCTCTCATGATAACTGTATTCTAGTGAGTGTTGTCTGTTGGATCATGCTCTCATGAGAACTCTATTCTGGTGAGTGTGTGTTCTCTTTTTGTCATCCCCTTTGCCCCCTACCTTGCCCTGGCTCCGCGTAGAAAGTCCTACAGTTCTAGCTGAATGCTGACATATTGAATGATACCTCCGGATTTTTTTTTTTTTTTTTTTTGACATTTGAATTGATATTATTTAATTGATCCGATGGAGGTTTATAGTTTGTCCAAACCCCCCTACAATCTGTGCTAGATGAAACGAATTAGAAGAGGACAATCTCTTGTTTCTCCCGACCACTCTCTATGAATTTGGCCCACATCTTGCTTATCACCTGGGCCACAGTTCATGTTACTACTGTGATGGGCTATAGCAAAAAATATGGTGAGGTCTGAATAACGTGAACCAAACGCTCAACTCTTGTACTGTGTTAAGTGTTCAGACCCCAAGAGCTGTTTTAAAATTTCTTTTCAGTTTTCTTTGTTCACTGTACTTATGATGAACAATGTTCTTTTTGAAATAGTGTCAAAACCCGTCTTAATATTCAGTATATTGTTAGTAGCTAAATCAAATTTGTTTAATCTCTGTAACGGATTTGGGGTGAGTGATTAAAACTAGGGCACCACGTTGCCAGAGCATGTTAATTCTGCTTTTATATAGTTGAATTGAGTAGCCCAGATGCAAAGGCCGCTAAGTGCACTTTTTATCAATTTTTAGTTGAGCACACCGTCACGTTCGTCTTTTAACTGTCTACATGATGGAATAAGTTTCAGTGTGCATTACCCGCTAAAACCGTTGAAAATGACTAACAAAGATCGCGTTCTTTTGCATAAAACGCTAAATGCATGTTGGCTGCGGTTGCAAAGCCAGTTTAATTTTCCGCGTTTCCAAAGACCGCTAAGTTCCATAAGTATGGCGTCTGCCTTGCCACATACGGCTGCAAAACACGCTAAATGGTACATGAACTGCCGATATTCCTCCCACAAAACTCTTTTACAATAAATTACGATCGGAAAGAATAGTTTTGTGTTTCAGATTTACATTGGCTGCACTATCCAGGAAGCATACGCAACAATGACATGCTGCCTCGTGAAAATACACCGTTTAAAAGCACAGTTGATCGACAAGTTGTTTCTTGTTTGTGGGCATTTCAAGCCAGAAAAATGAGTGATCTTGTTCATTTAAGTGAAGCAGTTATTGCATTTGTTGACTGTAATTCTATTGTGATGTTCCGAATATGGAGGGAAGAGCTGACACGGCAGAAGTACTGTAGTGGGGAAATAGTGCAAGTTGAAGTAGTTGAACCCGTTGATATTGGAGTTGAAAACAACTTCTTACGTCTGGTTAGAACATCAACATGCCAAAGGAACAAACCGAATAGAGTCGGCAGTTCATCAAAAACTGGCCGGCATAAATTTTAAAGGTGCAAAATGCGTCGGTTATTCTCTGATGGCTGTGGGGGACAGAACAAAAACGAGACTTTGATCAGCCTGCTATCTCACTGGTTACGGCTCAAAGCTCCCGCATGTCTAGAGGAAATAGTGGGCCACTCATTTATCTCAACTGACAGACTTTTTGGAAATATTGGACGGCAACTTCGCAAAATGAGTGTCTTTGAAAATCCCTCCGAATGCATCAAGCACATTGAGAAATTTGCGACAGTAGTTTGCCTGGGACAAGATGAATGTCCTGTTAGAGATTGGAAAGCGCATACGGATGTCATGGTAAAAATCCGGGTAGTAGGCATTTCAAATCCAAAAAGCGAAGAAAATCGTTTTCACAATTGGCGAAACAAAAATGACATGTCTGGTCCAAGGAGAGCCGTTCTACAATTTTGAGGTTGGTGAGGGGAAGAGCATCATGAAAAGAGGAATGAATTTCAACCCACATCCTGATCCCTCTCCAATTCAAGTAGGTGTTGCACTCAATGAAACTAAACTAGAAGACGTTTGACGGCTTTTAGAGCTGCACTTCGGGGGGAAATGGCCAGCGAACGGCAACCTAACATTTGTTTTCAGTGAGGTCTTCCAGGACCAATTAGTCATTCGCAACAATATCGTCCAACCTCAAGAGGAAGAAGACGAAGAACCAGCAGATTTTGAGCAGGTGGACGGTGTGCCATTTGTCCTTGTTTTTTTCATTTTCTTATTTGTACAATTTTTGTGCCGTCTAAATGACGCTACACGATGCTTAAGATGTATAAAAAAAAACTTTTTATCGCACCCGCCGCGTCGTGTTATATTTTTTCAAAATATATTTTTACTAATAAACAACATTAAAGCTAAAATAGTTCTTTATTACAAATCTCGTCCAAATGCCATTCGTAAAACAACAAAATAGAGGACTTTGCAACCGAAGTTGCATTAACAACTCTCGTCGTCACGGGTGCAAAAGTCGCTAACTGCACAAAACGTGTGCAAAAACCGGTAAGTCAATATTTTAATGTATGTCTAGGGACAGAAGATCCAACCGTAGATTTCACAGATTTTAACTGAATAATAAATGTTTTTATGTTGATTTTCAGGTGTAAAAATTATGGTATTAGCTTAAATAGTTTGGTCGTAGAAGTTTTTCGTCATTTACTCGGTTTCGTTTATAATGCACTTAGCGGCCTTTGCAAACGGACTACTCAATTGGAAACCTCATCGTCATATTGTCACTTCCACTTCCATTCAACATAATTAATATGAGTTAGCTCAAGTAAAGCTTTCAATTTGTTTGAGGTAGGGTTAAAGATGGCTCGGCCCGAAGACTGGAAATGTAAGGTGGATCATGCTCTGAGGGGCAGGAGCGAATCATCTGCGATATACAGTATATGGTATTGTGTCCGTAGTCGCATGTTTAGATTTGCGTCATTTGTCAAAAGTTATTAATTCTATTTCTATCCACCGTGGGATCCGTGAACGCATTTTAAAACCTACAGGAAATGTACGTTGCTCAATTGATATTTTTGAAGAATGGATAATAATTAATTAATAATGTTTAAGGGGTCCTACGCAATGTACTTTTTAAATTGATGTGGTTTTTATGTGCGACCACCAGAGGTAAGGTTCGATTGTGAGCACGTGCTCGACAATGATCAATCACCCACCTCATCCGTCATCGTGCGCTTGATCAAGTCCTTCATGGATTCATCTCATTACCATTGAATGATTCATTAAAACAGAAATTGTTTTCAGGACGTGCCCAGTAGATCTGTAACAACCTGAGGGCTAGAAACTGCGGCATTAGGAACTGTCTGTTGTGTTCACAGAAATCGTGGGTGTGTGATGGTGTGGAGGACTGCTCGCAAGGTGAGGACGAGTACAAGTGTGAGTCGGTGTGCGAGGACGCACAGTTCCGCTGTGGAAACGCCAGCAGCAACGAGACGACGCAATCGTCGCGGGCCATAGTCACTTGCATCGGCCGCAAGCATGTCTGCGATGGCAAGAAGGACTGCTACAAGGGAGAAGGTAAGTCACTGTCCCAGCATTCGCGTGGAGTTGCTCTCCAGTCGGTCAACACAAGAGTGACGATTGTTTTATCACCAGAAAGAAATGTAACAGACTTCTCTAACAAATGGTGGGTGTTTATTTGGATGACAGGTTACGGTCGTCAAACGAGCATCTTCAGATCCAAATATACAAGACAAAATTGCTCTACAAACCTCACCCTCAAACTGTCTCCCTCCATCAACTGATCTACAGGGCCATTATCTTTGTGCGCCCCGGTAATCGCGGCAAACTATGGCGTCTTTTGGCTGACCAGATGCGGAGCGAGTGCACCTCGCAATACCCCGCTCCGCTGACTCACATCGTTAGTTCACACGTGTTTTGTCATTCATATGGATGTGTATCTGCAAAGCGTAGACGTTAGTGTTGCATGTTTAGTGAGTATTGTGATTACTGTGATTGTTGGTCATGCCTAGACACCAATTCACATTGCATGAACGTGTGTATATCCATAATTCGTATATGCAAAGCAGAAAGTCTTGTTCTGAAACACGACGAAAATTTCGAATCAAATTTCCAGGAAGACATGTGCCTAATGCCAGTACAATTAGGAGGCTCGCTAAACGATTCAAGAAAACAGGCTCCGTAAATAATTTGTAAAAAAGTTAACAGACAAAGTTGTGTTCTTACAGAACAAAAATTAGAAGAGATTGTTGTCCATTCTTTCATCAGAATATGTCACGTGTGTGTTACAAGAGAGGGAGGACATTTTCAGCATCGACTATGAGCATTGGAAGTACACATTATTAAACATGCTTGGTAAAAGCATAGCGTCACCTCCGACTGAACCGGATCAGCGCCTGTCAACGCCGGCTTAGCTTGCCGTGTTTACGGTGCACACAAAGATAATGACCCTGTATGAAGCATTAAGCCAAGATCTAGAATTGTAAACTAATGTGCAGAAATGACTTACGAGTGCTCTGCCGAGATCATGGTAAAATGTGCTCACCCACTGAAAAGTTACAATATCTTGAAATGGTCTGCATGGTTTCACCACTTGCCACGGTGCATGAGTGGTCAACGTGTCGGTCTACTAACCCTGGGATTGCAGGTTCGCTCATGGCCGTGGTACTGGTAAGTGATTTTTGAAAGGCGGCAAAAATTACGACATCATGTCATACGAAGTTCGCATGTCAAAGAACTCATTTGGATTCAGTAGGCCGTGTTCATAATGGCAAAATTAATCTCGGGAGTTTCTGCCAACACCAAGTTCCTCATATCTCTACTAGAAAGTGCTATAGTGTTCAAGGAGCTTAGATATTGTGGATGGGGGGAAGGCCGCCTTCGGTAATTTGAATTTACCCGGTGCCTATACCCTTTTGGTGGGGTATGCGAACTAGGTGTGAAACTAGTGTCGGCGTCTGCGGTATTTACTGAGTTACACCGCGGGCCTAATTTTCAAGTGTAGGGAATTGGAATAGTGCCCAACCACTATTTCAAAGGGACGTGCGAAGAGCTATGGGGCCTTACTCACCAGAAGACTTACCTGGGGAGCCTTAGCAAGCTAAGCACTTGCTACACCGCGCCTACTGCTAGACAGCGTTCAGTGTAGATCGTATCCTAACTTCTAATCTAGAGGGAAAGGCTTCTTAAACTAAGTAAAATAATAAGATGAAGCATTAGACTGTGTAGAAAGGGTTTATTGTCTAATGTTGGTGTTTGAGTTAAGCTAATAGGGGGGGGGGGGGGGGGGGGTTGTTAGATGGAAAAGGAATTCAGTAGACACACTTCTACTCACCATACCGGTGATACCGGTCTGCCATGATGTTGGTAGCGTTGGGATCTGGTAAAGGGCAGCGCCCTTTACCGATCCTTCGTAGCACAAGTGTAAGTGTCGTGAGAGCGGTCGATCCAGCAAGAGAGCCCGATCAGGTAAGAGAGGGCCGGAGCGGCAGAGAGACAGAGCAAGAGAGCCCGATCACCTAAGAGAGAGCGGCGCGTGCTTGTACCTCTTACTTATAAGCTAAAAGCGTGGAGTCACCCTAGATCAGCGGAATGTGGAGTGTAATGTCCTGGGTTTCCTCCTTACTTTGCTAAGCTGGCGGTCTTGGGGCTATGACCTGACATGTTCTTGTCACTATGTCGGTATTTCGTAGCTTCTATAATTCTTTAGGTATATGTGTGGGCGCAACCCTTGTAAAGGGTTGGGACCACGACAATATCTAACCTCCTTGACTTTCATAGTGTTTCAAGGAACAACGAAATTCGACATGCAAGCTACCCTTTGGGTGTCAACTAACAAAGCTTGCACCCGGCACCCGAGGCCATACGATAGTATTTATTATTTATGGTTTCAACCATTTTGAACTTCAGGCAAATGCTGGGATGGGACCTTTTAGTAGGCTACGGCCACTTCCTTCCTAATTTCATTCATTTCATCTCACAAGGTTGGCACCAGTAAGAGCATCTAAGCCACATAGAAATGCATTGCATCCTATTGAAAGAGGATTTGATTTGTAGTTCACATGCGTTGGCTTTAACCCTTTATATGTTAGTGGTCTCTATATTAACCACCTGTTATTTCAAAGATGGCCGACCCCGTGGTGTTGGGGTAGCGCGCCAGCCTCTCACTTGGAGGCCCCGGGTTCGAATCCCGGCTCCGTCAGGGATTTTAGAAACCGATGTGAGGGCTGGAACGGGGCGCACTCAGCCTCGTGAGGACAATTGAGTAGCTGTCTGACAGTGAGGCAGCGCCCCGATCACGAAAATCAAGATTAACGGCCGAGGGGACCCGATGCGCTGATCACGCGTCATCCCAATATCTGCAGGCCAAATTGCTGGGCAGCGGTCGCTTGGTAGGCCTAGGCCCTTTACGGGCTGTAGTGCCAGGGGTTATACACTGAAGAAAGTGGAAATTACAACACCCAGAAGAAGTGGTGCTACATTGCTGCAATTGAACATGCTGGACGAGTGTTTGGTTGTGATTCGATGATTACACTTTCAGGTCCCTCTGACCGCAAGTTTGGACAACAATCAATACAGGATGTGCCCACTACGAGCTGCAATACATTGATGAATTCGGTGAGGCATGGAGTCAATAAGGCCCTGGATCGCTTCCTGAGGAATTGTGGCCCATGCTTGCTGCACTGCACGGGCCAGTTGTTCCAGAGTTGTGGATGGCTGAGGACGGTTGGCCAGTTGTCGACCTATGTCCCACACATGCTCAATAGGACTGAGGTCCGGTGATCTGGCGGTCCATTCTAAGGTTGTGATGTCGTGGAGAGCTTCTCTGGAGATGCGTGCTGTGTGAACCCGGGCATTGTCCTGCTGAAACATCCCATTAGCAATGCTCTCCATCATAGGGACAACCACTGGATTGAGTACCCTATCAACCTACTGTTGAGCAGTAATAGTGCCCTCAACAAACACTAATTGTGATTTCACATTAAAGCCAATAGCTCCCCAGACCATAATTCTTGGTGTTAGCCCTGTGTGCCTCTCGACAATAAGGTCTGGGCGGCCCCTCTCCCCGGTACGTCGGCGCACACGATTCCGACGATCACTGCGGGCAAGACAGAAGCGCGATTCATCACTAAAGACGACCCTATGCCATTCGTCGACCCACGTCGATCGTTCTCGACCAGCCTTACACGTCGCTGTTGTGGGGTCAATGGAACACCTTCTGCAGGGGCACGGGATCGTCAGCCAGCTGCACGCAGGCGATTACCAACTGTTCGTTGTGTAATGTGGGGTGCCACAGCTGCTCGAATTTGCGCTGATGTTGCATGGGGTTCCATCTGGGCCATCCGAATGATGCGGCGATCCTCTCTCACAGTTGTCTGTCGCGCTAGGCCTGTGCCAGGTCTACGAGTGTGGGTACCTTCATTTGACCACTGCTGTCATACACGTTGTACCGTAGATGCCTGTCGGCCAACACGTGCAGCGACAGTTCTTAGCGATAATCCAGCCTCACACAGCCCAATTACCCGAGCCCTCTCAAACGGCGTCAGTAGTTGATAGCGTGCTCTTCTCTGTCGTCGAGGCATGTTTGACGGGGAACACTTCACTGCACAGACTGCAAGTCAACTACGCTACACCAGAGTCCGTATACTGGAGTTGATTCCTCCGCGACCAATCACGTGGGGATACCTGTAGCAACAATCTAATGGGTCTGAAACTTTGATCGTTTACATATCTACATGGTCTTTCGTATAAAATAAGATCGGCAAGCGGCAGTTTTGTTATTCGCTGCTGCGGTGGCCTTGGCCGAGCTTGTGGCGAGCCATGGACCCCTGTTGAACTATTGAAAGTGCGCGCATAGTACATATATGAGGGGTGTTTTTTTTTCAAGTTCCGATGTATAAAAATAACAGATTGACAGGCCAAACTGATTTTACTACTAAATGTTTGCTTGTTTTATTCGTATGATTCAACTTAATCGCCAAAACGATTGAAACATTTGTCGCATCGTTACACCAGCTTTCCAATGCCCTCGGCAAAATATTCTGCCGCCACTGAGACGTTGCCCCCCAACCATACCTTCACTTCTCGAAAAAGGTGAAAATCATTCAGTGCTGGTTTGGACTAAACGATAGATGGTCCAAAACTTCACACTTGAATTCTTTGTAAAAGTCTATCGTAACGTTGGTACAGTGTGGTCGTGGATGATTTCCCCGAGATTACTTTTGTCATTATGAACACGGCCAACTGATTTCAAATAGGTTCTTTAACATGCCAACAACGTATGACATGCATGTCGTGATTTTTGTGGCCTTTCAAAAAAATCACTTACCACGGCCAGGAGTGAACCTGCAATCTTGGGGTTGGTAGTCCGACACGATAACCACTCACCCACCGTGGCAATCCACTTTCCAGTGACTGTACTTGTTGCTCCGCAGATGAGAAGAACTGTCCTCGCAAGAAGACCTGTGATCAAGGTTCCAAATGTCAACAAGGCTGTGTGACAAACGCTGATGGCACGGATGGATGCAGTTGCCACATGGGATTTACCATCAACAAGGACGGTTACAGGTATGTTACTATTAGTAGCCTATTCATCTTTGGAGCTGTAATGTCATGCATTACTCCATATGCATGAAAACATACTACAATTAATAATACGGAACAGCCCAGTGATAATTACTTTATGAACGCATAGAATCACTTCAAGAAGAAATACATGCTATAGAGGTTGTGCAAAACAAATTCTTAAGGTATATGTATTCTCTCCCTCTCTTTATTCGTTTAGTTGATTCCGACTCTCCGTGACCCCATGTACTAAACTACGCCAAATTCTTCTGTCCTGCACTGCCTCCCGAAGATTTTCCAAGCTGGAATCAAGTGCTTCTGTGATGCCATCCAACCATCTCATTCTTTGCCTCCCTCTTCTCCTTGTGCATTCTATCTTCCCCAGCATTAAGGTCTTCTCTAATGAATTATGTCTTCTCATGATGTGTCCAAAGCAGCTCAGTTTTTGATGTAGCTACTCGGTAGCTGGACATTTTTGTTGGAGTGGTTTTGGAAAAGGGACGGAAATGGATGGGACTGAAGTGCATGGGACGGAAACAATGAGCGCGCGTGATGGCGGAGATCGGTACAACGACGTACTGTGGGCCATGTGGCTATGTGGAATCTATACCGCATCAACAAACACTCCAAACAATGTAGGAATTCAGTATATTAACACCGACTATTAACAATAATTGAAACTTCGTTGGTCTAAACATATCACTGCGAGAAACACATTTAATATACCTTCTGCACACCTAATTTTTAATCGAGCATATACTTGGCAGTGCGCTGATCGGCAAAACGAGGCCATTTTCAATAACATCGCTGGCATGGGTCACTAACTGGTCGGCATAGAGCGCAGCTCGCATCGAGTAGGCAGTGGATTGCTTCCGCCACGGCAAATAACAATTATGTATGATTCATTGCGGTCAGGATTTGGCACTGGAGTTACAAGTAGTTATTTCAATGACCAACAGAGTTCACTGCCAACAAGGGATTTGCGCTCCCGAGACACACATAGCAGGATAACATGTCACATATTACACATCATATGCGACTACCGTAAGGCTCTGTCCTTCTGTCTGTCTGTCTTTCTGTCTGGCTGACTGGCAGTGTGTGTCCCCCCCCCCTATCAACTCCTAAACGGCTCCAGCAATCGAAACAAAATTTGGTAGGAGTAAAGATCTATACTTGAATATCTCACGGCCATACTTGAAAATGATGTCAGTGCTACCAACTGCTGAAAAATCGCAATTGAAATTTGAGCTCCATGTTGGATATCTTGGAAGGTATAAATGGGAGCTATTTCAAAATTGGCACACGTATAGATAATAATATTGCAGTTTAATTTCCAGGAGGCCATGCATGGCAATGTTGCCAAAATGATTATAAGACTGCTGATAGGTCCAATTTTTAAATGCGTATAACTTCCACACTATCAATTGGAATTCAACCAAATTTCGTATGTGCTATGTGTAAATAAACAGATATGACTCAGCGTATTCTTAAGAGCCACCAGGGCTGCCAACAGTTAATAAATGCTCTCATTTTTTTTACATCCAAATACCCATATATCAGAAAGTATGTTAGCCGACAGCTTTAAAATATGCACACGTATAGTACCTGACATTCTATATTAATTTGGAGTAACTTATATTCGTCAGTGCTACCAACATGATTCTAAGTCTGCTGGGAGGAACAACTTTAAATACATGACACTTCTATACTATCATTTGTATTTCAACCACATTTCGTGTGTGCTATGTGTAACATAACATATATGACTATGCCGATTCTTGAGAGTAACCAGGGCTGCCAATTGTTAATAAATGCTGTCTCTATTTATGTTACCCTAATATCAATTATATCAGAAAGTATGCAAGCCAATAGCTCTAAACTTTGCACACGTATAGTACCTGGCATTCTAGATTAATTTGGAGTAACTAATATACGTCAGAGCTGCCAACATGATTCTAAGCCAGCTGATAGGTCCAATTTTAAAATGCAAGTAACTTATATTTTAACTCATGGATTTCATTCAAAATTGACACAACAATAGATCATATTATTTCAGATTATTTCTGATCAATACATGTATGTCATTGTTGCCAACATGATTTTACGCGCTGTTAGATCCAATGTTTAACTGCATGTAACGTCCATGCTATCCATTGGACATCAACCAAATTTCGTATTCTGTACCTTAAGAGATGGAACTAAGAATATATTCAGTCACCAGGGCTGCCAACTGTAGTTCTCTATCAGGCTACATTATGCCAGGTATACAGTATTTCGAACTAATTAGAAATTTCGATATTACCAACTTAATTTCGTCATTATTCTAGATAGATCCATATACAGTAGATTAATCATTGGCATGAATCTCAAATTTTAAGAAAAGTAGGCTCTTTAGTTCGTCACGGAACTTCTTGTTTTTTATTGTTTCAGGATTAAGCCCTCCAAGGAACACTCTGGTTTAATATGCTGTGAAACTGACTTATTGGTTCTTTTCGCAGTCTATGGAACTCTAAGAACTTTTCTCCAACACTATAATTCGAAGGAATCTATTCTACGGCGTTCAGCTTTTCGTATGGTCCAGGTCTCACATCCATACATCACAACTGGAAAAACCATAGCCCTTACTATACGGATCTTTGTTGCTAATGTTATGTCTCTACTCCTTAAGACATTGTCCAGATTTGATAATGTATTACAGAACATTAAATATATTTTGTCCTTACGATACATCAACGTACAGGCGCGGATCTAGAGTTTGGCTTGGGGGGGTCACAGAATCGAAATTGTTAAAGAAAATGGTATCACTAAAAACGCAATCACAAAATAACCAAACGTAAAAAACCAGACCAATTTTTTTGCAAGCTACATGGATAGAAATTTGATGCGTTTGGCGCACCAAAAATATTCGTACAAATTGCAACGGCGTGTTTTGCGAATTTTACATCGAGCTTCGAGAAAAGTATCAAGGTACAGTACGATACAGTTTCGGCAAGTCGAGTTGGTACCGACAAAGGGAGAAAGTCACAGCTTAAATTGCCAACCAAGTTTGCAGTTTGGACGTCGGCAAATTTTTTTGGTGCGAATAAAGCCCCAAATTCCTATCCGTGCATTGCTGCACATTCATCGTGACATCACTATAGACATCGATTCGGTAATCACAAGGTTTGCTAAACAAAATAGACGAGTTGATTTTGTTAAATAAATAATCGTTTTTATAGAACAGGCATGAAGTTGTAAATATGTGCAGTTGTAACAGAACATAATAATTGCAATAAAGATATTTTCAGTATTGAATAAAATGAAAAAAACCTGTTTTTCAGTTAAAATTCGCCAAGTTTTATTTGTCTGGTTATTGTGCTTTCATTTTTCGAGTTTGCAAAAAAAATGGTCTCCGTTTGGGGGGGGGGGGGGGCATGACCTCCGTGCCCCCCCCCCCCCCCCCCCTTGAATCCGCGCCTGTCAACGTAACTGTTAAGACATATGTTCAACTTCACATCACTGAAGAGTAGACGGCTGCTTATTTAATTGCATACATTGAGTGATGAGAGTGAAAGATATGTATGAGGGAAGCAGAAGCTGTGTGAAAGTCGGTATGGAAAGAACAGAATGGTTTGAGTTGACTAATGGTCTAAAGCAGGGAAGTGCCCTCTCGCCCTTGCTCTTTGTAATGGTGATGGATGGAGTGATGCAAAAGGTAGCACAGCATATTGGGGAGGAAGAAATGAAGGCAATGGTGTTTGCAGATAACTTGATGATCTGAGGAAACTAGGAAAGAGATGTACAGGAGCAACTCAATGCATGGGAGGAAGCAGTATCATCCTATGGAATGAAGTTTTCGATGCAAAAGGGTGAAATGGTGATAACAACACGTGAGAAGGACAGAGTATACTCTGGGATAAAGTTAGGCGGAGAGCAGTTGAAGAGAGTGCAGAGCTTCAAGTATCTGGGAAGTGTCATTGAAGAAAATGGGGGAAATGCCTGGGAATTTGATGAAAGACGAAGGTGTGCTGATGGATTCTTCAAGAGTGTTAGAGGCCTGATATGGAGCAAGGATGTGCCACAGAAATGTAAAGGGATCATGTACAAGAACGATTTTGTACCGATCCTAACGTATGGATCAGAAACTTGGGTGATGAGGGAGAGAGATAAAAGCAGAATACAAGCAGTGGAAACGAAATTTCAGAGGAGTCGTATAGGTGTAACCAGAATGGACAGAGTCAGAAAAGATAGTCAGAGAAATATTAAAGGAAGAACCCCTACAGGATAGGATTGAAAAATCAAGGCTGCAGTGGCATGGACACGTGAAAAGAATGGGAGAAGAGAGAATACCACGGAAAATATTGGAAATGGAGTGGAAGAAAAAGAGACCTAGAGGAAGACCAAGGGATAGGTGGATAAAGGGGGCGAAGAAAAGTGTCGAGAGAAAAGGAGTTAATTGGACAACAGTGACAGAAGAGAAGTGGTGGATGGACAGAAAACAATGGAGAGGCTTGTGCTCCAAGCAGACCCAACCTGCGGTTGGAAACTGCTCTAGTTGATGATGACATTGAGGAAAATAATAAGTAAATATGATTCTACAGAATTAATGAATTTTCTCTCTTTTAACGTTCCACAGGTTAGATCGCGAAGCTATAAATGATTTCACATTGAAAGGTCAAAAACTTCCCAACACTTAATTATGAAAATAATAACCAACTACAATAAATTTGCTACAGTCATAGATATATGTATTGAATCAGACGTTGTGTTCAATAACAAGCTAAACATTTTTGTGTCTAAATTATAAGCTGTATCTCTTCGTCAAGGTGTTCATGTTTATGGTTTGTCTTGTATTATTTCTAGTTGGTTTTATTCATATCTTAGCATTAGGGCCTAGCTACTAATTATGTATTTTAAGATTTCTATGTTCGACGATGTCGAAATGTAAACATTATAGGTCAGAAAACTGTATCATAATGAGGCTCATTATAACACCATTTTTTTTATTATGAAACAGTTTCTCCCACCAATCTGAGCTCAAGAAATAGTTGTGTGACCAATTAGGTAAGGATACCTTCACGCATGCGCTCAAAATCCGTCCATATGTTCGCCTAAATAAACTGGCAAATATGAGACAAGAAATAGCACTGTACCTTAATATCCCCAAATCATACCGACAGCATTGGCTCAGCTGGCTAAAGCGCAGCGTTAGGTCATGGGACCAAGCTCTCTGCTGACTCGGTAGACGCGTGGGTTCGAGCCCCACCGTCGGCCGTCCTTGAAATGGTTTTCCGTCGTTTCCCCATTTTCAACACCAGGCAAATGCTGGGACGGTACCTTCTGGTAGGCCACGGCCGATTCCCTCCACATCCTTGCCCAGTTTCATTCATATTCATCCACTCATCTCTCATCCCGACGCGCAGGTCGCCCACGGGCGTCGAATAGACAGACCTGCACTCGGCCTCTCAGGAGGCCACACGAAAAAAAAACAAATCCAATTTCTACACAGCACATTGCTTTCAAACGACTTCGGTGACAGTTTTACTGAATACTGGTGCACAATCTGCTCATATGGCATTGAAGCACACAGAACGCATGCGTCGGTCGGTCAGAGAGCTTGGAAAACAGAGATATCCTACCCAGCGCTGCACTCCGATCACAAAATTTGAGTGACTGAATCTCAACAGATATTTATGAATATTTATGTTAAAAAAGTTATAATTATCGTCGAAGATAAACAGTCATATGCAACTCGCCTATAATGGTAATTAAGACACTCGTATGGAAATTATTTTGTAGTTTTAAGTTTTATTCTTTTTTTCTTTTCTTGTTTTTTCCTAAAATTATTTAGATTTACAATTATCTACTTTGTACTTGTGTCAAGAAGGTACTTAATTTAGTTTATAACCTGTGTTCGGTACTTTAATAAATAATTCCTATAATGAATCAGTTCGAGCCTTGCGGTTTCTGCCAGTACCTTTTCATACGCCCCCCCCCCCCCAGGGGCTCACATCAAGTGGGACGTGGGTGGGCGACCACAGGGCCCCAGCTGAGTCCGGCATTGCTTCCGCTTACTTGTGCCGGGCTCCTCTCCGTCTTCTTTCCTGTCGACCTCACTTGGTCAACTCTTGTTCTCCTCCGACCCCGAAGGTATTAGGGTATCCGAGGCCTAGGGAATCTTTTCCTTTCCCGCCTTAATTGGCCTTTGTCTCATCTTTTCTGATACCCTCCTTCTGCGAGGGGTCAGCCTTCTTTTTCTTTTCATGTTATCTCCTGCCTTCTGCTCAAGGCCCTCAAGGAGGCCTGGTGTATGTAGCCCCACCACTTCTGGTGCACCCTGGATATTGCTACACCCTCAGGGGCTCACGGCTGGTGAGTTCGGGAGTTGGCGACCCCGAGGGATTCCTAAGCTGGGTCCGGTTTTCCCCATTTTATTCATTACCTCTGGGCCGGACCCTCTCCTCTTTCACTTTCCTATCTACCTTTCATGGCTCTTCTTCCTTCCAAGTCCCTCAATCCGCATTCTTCGAGGGTTGAGGGCATTTCTTTTCCTCCTGCGCCTTTTTGCCTTATTCTCCTATTGTTTTCCATTTCTTCTTCTAGTATATAAGTTAGTTTTAGTTCGGTTACAGTTTACATTTCATTTTCATCTTCACGATCACCCAAACCATTAGGAGCCGATAACCTAGATGTTAGGCCCCTTAAAACAACAATTATCATCATCAACCATTTCATACGTTCACATCTTCGCGCCCTTTCTTGTGTTGTGAGTGGGTTTATATTTTTAATTCTATCTTAACTGTACACTAAATGTTTTCTTGTGTTTTCACAGCAGTCCTCAAACAAGGAAGCAATAGCGATAACACCCATGGCAGCACACATTACATTTTATTAGAGGTTTTAAAGCGGCAATGAAATGTAACGCTCGTTTAAATGTAACTCAACTGATTTATTTAACACAAAATACATGAACTGTTTAAATTCGTTGTGCCGTGAACAGATCATAACACGAACTGCTTAAAAATTAGTTGAGGGCGCTAGTTGCGCCTATCGATCAGGATGGAGGTCGATACCGGCAGATGCCGATCTCTCCAACACTTCCCCTCGACCAACAGCCGGAGTCATCCTGGTGCATGTGGTCTCAAGCCAAGGCTTTGAGCACATTCCTCGTGCTTGGGCCTTGACAATCCTTTTGTCAATATGTCGGCAGGCATCTCATCCGTTGGTGTGTACTCCACCGAAACCACCTTTTTGGCCACGGCATCTCGGACGAAATGGTGCCTGATGTCGATGTGCTTCGTCCGTGAATGAAACATAGGATTCGACGTCAGCTTCTGCGCACCTACATTGTCGTTCTTCACTGGGACAACATCTATCGGTTTTCCGAAGTCTTTCAGGAGTTTCCTCATGTGTAGAGCTTCCTTGGTTGCTTCTGTCAAGGCCATGTGTTCGGCCTCCGTCGACGACAGGGCCACAGTAGGCTGCTTCCTGGACTCCCAACTCACTGCAGCGCCGCCTAGTGTGAATGCGTATCCGGTGTACGATTTTCGATCCACCAGGCAGCTTCCCCAGTCAGCGTCCACGTACATCACCGCTGGACCGCTGGATTTATAGTACATGATGCCGAGATCACGTGTGTTAGCGAGGTATCGCAAGACACGTTTTTGCAGCCTTCCAGTGCTGCTGTCCGTGACAGTCGTTGAACTGAGAGAGAGAACTGACTGCATGGGATATGTCCGGCCTCGTTCCCACTGACAGGCACATTAGAGCTCCTATCAACTGTCGGTAGGGGACGCTCTCCGCTTGTTCGCCAGGGTTCACGTCTTCCTTCTGCAGCTTCGTACCTGGATCAATGGGAGTGCTGAAAGGCCAGCACTCTGCCATTCCGAATCTCTCCAGGACCTCGTCTATGTATCCTTTCTGGCTGAGTTTCATTTGGTTGGCGCTCCTCTCGAACTCCAGCCCCAGACAATACCGCACGTCCCCCAAGTCCTTGATCTCGAACTTGGTATTCAGAAAGTCTCTCACCACGTCGATCTTCTTGTCGTCTCGAGCCATGATCATCATGTCGTCGACATAGATGATTATATAAATCCTATCTTCGACCGGTCAGATGTGGTACATGCATGGATCTGCATCCGAGCGAGTCGCCTTGAGATTTTTCATCTCTTCCTCGAGACGGTGATACCAAGCGCGTCCTGCCTGTCGCAGTCCGTACAACGCTTTGTTTAGTGAGCCCACCATGTCACGATTGGTCAACTTCTCCAGCATCTCATCTGCGGTCTTTCGCACAGTCTCGTCAACCGACTCATCTTGAACGGTATGGGCAAGAACGTCCTCGAAGTGGTCCGGGGCCTCCATGAAGATTTGCCCCTCGACTTCTCCGTTTAAGTACGCCGTCTTGACGTCTAGCTGTCGGATCTTTAGATTATCTTGTACAGCTAACGCCACCGCAGTCCTTATTGTGCTCAGCCTTGCGACTGGAGCGAACGTGTCGTGAAACTCTATTCCTGGTCTCTGCGTGAAACCCCTCGCTATCACGCGCGCCTTCCGCTTGCTGATAGTGCCGTCAGGGTTAAACTTATTCCGGTGAACGAATCTGCTTCCTATCACACGTTGCTCCTTGGGACGGTCGACCAGCTTCCACATATTGTTCCGAATCAGTGAAACTGCTTCTTCTGACATTGCTTCGATCCACGCAGGTGAGTCATCTCCGGAGATAGCCTGGGTCACTGGGATTTCAGCGACGTTAGCCGCTTCCCCTGGTCGATCACCGTAGTACTTGCGGGGTCGCCCAGATTTTCCAGTTCTAATCAAACGAGGCCGTTCGCCTCTTCTCCTAGATGATGCCGCTTGTTGCTCATCGGATTGGATCTCCGGTTCAACAAGGTCATCGTCGGCAGGAAAACCTATGAAGCCATCGGGGAATTCCCATTCAGCAACATCAGGTTGGTTTTCTGCCAGAACTTCGTCTCTCGACACCAGCTCGAACTCCAGTTCAAGGATCGTATTCTCTGGTTCAATGCGTACTTTGTCCGGAGAGTCACGCGGGAACAGATGATCGACTGATTTCTTAGGCGCGGTCATCTCCTCATGAAAAAACAACGTCTCTCGTGATCTCGATCTTCTTCGTTTCAGGAATCCAGATGCGGTAAGCTTCCGACTGCTCCGAATATCCAACAAAAATTCCCTCTTTTGAGCAAGGGCTAAACTTCCCCTTGTTTGTGGTCTTGTCCAGGCAGAACACCTTGCTCCCAAAGTCCTTGAAATAGTGTGCAGTCGGAGTTCTGTCGAACCAGCGCTCAAATGGAGTCTTCCCGTTTAGCTTTTTGGTTGGACATCGGTTCCTCAGATAATTTGCGGTGTTGATCGCCTCCGCCCAGAATGTCATCGGTAGGCCAGATTGCAGGAGTAAACATCGTGATGCCTCTTCAAGGGTCCGATTTTTCCTCTCGGCCACACCATTTTGTTCAGGCGTATATGGTGTTGTGAGACGGCGCTCGATCTCCTCAGATTTCAAGAACTCGTCAAATTCCCTGTTGACATATTCACGTCCATTGTCGGACTGTACGCACTTTATTTTCAGACCGTGCTGCTTCTCGACGAAAGACTTGTACTCTCGGAACATTTGCAACGCCTCGCACTTCGTCTTCATAAACCGTACCTCTGTTCATCTCTAGTAGTCGTCCGTAAATGTGATCATGTACTTGGATCCACCGTTCGACACAACACCCACAGGGCCACAAACGTCTGTGTGAATAATATCGAACTTACCAGTCACACGAGTTGACTCTTTCGGGAAAGGTATTCGAGTCATTTTGCATTTCGTGCAAATGCCACACGTTAGATCTCCACATCTCCATTTCAGTTGCACACCTCGAATGGATCCGCTCTTCACTGCCGTAACGAGATCACGAAAGTTGACGGGACTCATCCTTCGATGCCACAGCTGCGCCACATTCTCGTCGCGCTTGTCTTCTGACACTGCGTTTCGACATTTTTCCAGCGTGGTGCCCTGTACGTAGTACAGATTGTCCTTGCGCTTTGCAACTAACCTCGTCAGTCCATTCTGGTCGAAAACTTCCGTCTTCTCTTTGCCAAAAACAACCGAGAAACCATGGTCTGTCATCTTCGAGACTGATAAGAGATTAGTACGGATCTCAGGAACGTGCAAAATCTCATTGAGAGTAACGTTGCAAGTTTTACCGTCTACACTTGTAGCAATTTTTGCAGTTCCTCGGGCCTTTATCTCTGCGGTTGCGCTGCTCGCTAACTTCAGCTTGCCAGTCTCGCCCTTGTCCATCTCTGTAAACACAGTCGCATCACCGCACAGATGAGACGTGCACCCACTGTCGAGACACCACAGGTTTTCGACGCTGCTCGTCGCGATCTGGCACGTATCAGGTTCCTCAACTGATAAGCGTGACACGTCCGACAGCTGATTTTTGTTGACCTTAACATTGCAGTCCACTGCCTTATGTCCCTTGATTCCGCACTTCGATCATTTGAACGGAAACGATTTCTCCTTGTCACTCTTACCACCGGAGTAGCCGTGGTTTTTGTTTAGAGGCTTCGACTGTGGTTTCCTTGAAGGACCTTTCTTCTTCACGTACATGGCACCTTGATTTTCCATCGGTGTTGACGAGGCAACTCTGGCATCGTGTTCTTCGATTATCTTCGTACGGAGATTCTCAGGCTTCGGTAGATCGTCCCGGCTCTCGATGGCAATTCTGAAATTTTCAAAACTTGTCGGCAAACTGTACAGCATCATGATGGTAAGTTGGTCTGGGTTAATAACTACGTCCATGTCAGCCAACTTGTCGACACAGTCAAAGTAGTTGTTGAGGTGCTCACGGATGTCGCCACCTTCAGTCATCTTTTGCAAGGTTAGACTCTTCAACAACGTAGCCTTGCGAGCCGGCCCCTTCGACTGAAACGTATCCTCAAGTTTCTGCCATATCTTGCTTGATGACCTGCAGTTCTTCACCAACTTGAGCTGGCTTGGTCCGATGGACAGGATTAGGTCTGACATGGCCTTTTCATCCCTAGTCGGTCACTTGGGCTGCATTGTCCTCACCCGGCTCGGGTTTGACGAACTGGCAGTTGACATAACCCCACGCGTCATTCTTTATCAGAATGGCGCGCATTTGCATTTTCCAGGTGTCGTAATTATCGCGCCCTAAGGCCTCGATGCGCACTACACCGTTTGAATTCATTGTCTCACTTCAATCGTGCCGCGTGTTAATGTCCGGAACACTCACGATTGTTCACAATAAATTTGCTGTGCCGCGTGTTATTGTTTGAAACACTCACAACCGGCCATACACTTTGCGTCGCGTGCTATTGTCCGGAACACTCGCAAATAGGCCAACGGAATTTCGTGTCGTGCGCGTTTGTACACAACTCGCACGTTAAGCACGTTTTCTTGCGTCACGTGTTATAGTCCAAAACACTCGCAATAAGCCAAAATTCGCGTCGCTTGTTATTGTCCAAACACTCGCGATTGGTTTTTTCACTGTTCACTCACGATCAAGCACACAATATTCGAGAAGACAGCTTTTCTTCCTTCTCGCTTTGTCGATGTCCAGAAGTTTCTCGATAGAGCAAGATGTCTGCCGATTCGACGCGTTCTTCTCTTTGTATGTCCGCTTGATCCCGATGTTTCCAGTTTTCAGTTAATTTACACCTGAGCCAATCGTTCTGGGTCCATAACCTATTAGAGGTTTTAAAGCGGCAATGAAATGTAACGCTCGTTTAAATATAACTCAGCTGATTCATTTAACACAAAATACATGAACTGTTTAAATGCGTTGTGCCGTGAACAGATCATAAAACGAACTGTTTAAAAGTTAGTTGAGGGCGCTAGTTGCGCCTATCAATCAGGATGGAGGTCGATACCGGCAGGTGCCGATCTCTCCAACACATTTTAGTCCTTAAACAAGGAAGCAATAGCAATAACACTCATGGAAACACACGTTATAACAAATGGCAATCATTACCCCTGAATAAACCGGATTGAAAACAATAAAAGCGAGCACTATGCCTCTCAAAAACTACAAAATTGAAACTTGTGTATGTACTGACAAGACAAACATTTTTCATTGAAGATCTGCGTCATCAACTGGCACTGCCATCTACGTCAGCATATATAGCCTACCTACGACTCTTAAGTGAACGACGAGCGAAAATGGAAGAAATCAGGATGGACTTTTATACTACAGACACAATGACAAATAGAGACTGGATGCGAGCTGGCTACGAGCTCAGACACATGATGACGCGACTCGCCGTGCATGGCTTTCACCACCTTATCTGCCAGAACAAGAGCTACCACCAACCAGAAGACCAGTCCATTTGTAATCTGTGTTACACACTTTGTGATAGATACCACGTCCTGTACTGTGACAAAAGAAAAACCTCCCTAACTGACTTCTGTCGAGGTTAATGTATTAAATTTGCACATTGTGCGTTATCTCTATTATTATTATTATTAAAACAATAAAAGTGTAGGAACAATGAGTTTGTTAATAATAAAATTTCCTTGGGGGGAGTAGAATTATATGATTATAAAAGAAAAAGAACGGAATCAAGGAGTTACGAGACACGACCAATAAGTTCCAAAATGAAATAATAAGAGCACTATCGGAACAGAATACCAAAGCCGAAAGAATTGAACTAATAAACATTAACCCAAAATTACCGTACTTTAAGAGCACTACCAAATATACATAAAGATGATGATGATGATTATTGTTGTTTTAAGAGGCCTAACATCTAGGTTATCGGCCCCTAATGGTTTGGGTAATAGTGAAAGATGAGATGAGAATTAAAACTATAACTAATACTAACTACAGACTTACATACTAGAAGAAGAAATGGTAAACAAATAAAATATAAGGCAAATAAAGGACAGTAAGGAAGAAAATGCCCTCAACCCTCGAAGAATGAGGATTGAGAGAATTGAAAGGAAGGAGAGCCATGCAAGGCAGATAATAAAAGGAATGAGGAGAGGGACCGCCCCATAGTCAGTAGATAAGGGGGAGAAACGGATCCAGCTCAGGAATCCCCCGGGATCGCCAACTCCCGAACTCACCAGCCGTGAGCCCTTGAGGGCGTAGCACTATCCAGGGTGCACCAGAAGTGGTGGGGCTACATACACCCTGCCTCCTTAAGGACCTTGAGCGGAAGGCAGGAGATAGGAAGAAAACAGAAGAGGTCTGACCCCTCGAAGAATGAGGGATCAGGAAAGATGAGACAAGGGCCAATTAAGGCGGGAAAGTAAATGACTCCCTAGGCAAAAAACTTTGTTGAGGAGTTTTCCGGTGTAGGTGGGAGTAAAGTCTGGATTGGTTCCAATGTATTGTCGATTAACGTCCAACCCCACTCTTCTGGGTCTAGTTGATTACCAAGCCACACTTGAACTTGATAATATACCCGAAATAGATGTTGATGAGCAGAAGCAGAGGTTGGAGGAAGACAAGGTAATTGCACTTGTTTCTTGTTCCAACTGATGTTGCTTTCCGAGGTTTTAAAAAATAAATAATTTCTTTGGTTGGAGTTCGAGCAGTAAGTAATATCAGTAAGTCAACGTCTTCACCAAGATCAATAGTTGTATTTGTCAAGTTGAACTGTTCTATTGCTCTTTCAATTATCAGGACATCAGCAATTGTAAAAAGGGATGTAATGCTAAATGCGGCTGCAAAACAGTTGGATTATTTTGTTCATTAGCAAGTACCAGTTGTCAAGGCTCCAATGTTGTTTGCCATCAGAAGAGTGTTCATACGATATCATCGAGGAGACATCTGATTCATCGCTGTTAGGACAATTTACCTGCACCCAGCAGGAAGCAGAAGAAGAAGAGCAAGAAGAGGAAGTACAAGAAAAACAACAACAACAAGAACATGAGGAAGCAGAAATATTAGATGATTCCGAATAATTTCCTCCAATTTCTTAAAATTCACACCGCTTTCATCATTTCCAATTAGTCATCATCATCATCATCATCATCTTGCACAGTTTACAGCCACTGGCCGGGTCTGTTTGGAAAACAAGCCTCTCCAACGTCTTCTGTCTTCCCACCATCTCTCAGCCACCCCCCTTGTCCAGTCTTCTCCTCTCTTCTTCACGCTTTCTTCCACCCCCTTCAGCCACCTGTCTCTCGGTCTTCCTCTCGGTCTCTTTCCTTCCCACTTCGTCTCGTGTACTCTCCTGGGTATCCTCTTCTCCTCCATTCGCTTTACATGTTCATACCATCTAAGTCTAGATTTCTCTATACCATCCTGTAATGGTTCCTCCTTCACTAATTCTCGGGTCCTCTCATTTCATATTCTGTCTATCTTTGTAGCTCCAATACTGCTTCTCAAGAACCTCATCTCACTGGCCTGTATTTTGCTCTTCTCCCTTCCTTTCATAACCCAGGTCTCCGAGGCATACGTCAGGATAGGGACATAGTACGTCCGATGTATGATCTTTTTGCTGTTCCGAGGGACATCCTTGCTCCATAACATGCTTCTCACACTCCTCCGGAATGCTTCTGCCTTATCTTGTATCAGGCTTCCCAGATACTTGAAACTCTTCACTTTCTTCAGCTGTTCCCCACCAATTGTTATTCCTGTTGTGGTTATTTCCTTCTTCCTTGTTGTGATCACCATCTCACTCTTATTTATGCTAAATTTCATCCCATATCCTTGTATTATACCTTCCCACACGTCAAACTGTTCCTGTACCTCCTCCTCCTCCTTGTTTCCCCAAATCATCAAATCATCTGCAAACACCATTGCTTTCATCTTTCCTCCCCCAATTACTTGTGCCACTCGGGTCATTATGTCATCCATCACCACAATGAAAAGTAACGGTGACAGTGCACTTCCTTGTTTCAGGCCGTTTCTCTGTTCCAACCAGTCCGATCTCTCTCCTCCCACATTCACACAGCTCACACTTCCCTTGTACATCTCCTTTATCCTCTTTATAGTCCATTTCTCTACTCCTCTATCCTCCAGGGACTTCCATACTTTGTTTCTGCATACACTGTCATATGCATTCTCAATGTCCAGGAAGGCCATCAGTAGATCTGTTCCATACTCATAGTGCTGTTCTTGTAACTGCCTCACAGCAAAAATCAAATCCACTGTGGACCTTCCTGCTATGAAGCCATGTTGTTCTTCCCTCATCCCTCCTTCTATCCTTGTCCTAATTCTCCTTTCCAAAACTTTCTCGAAGATCTTTGCACAATGACTCATCAGTGTTATTCCCCGATAGTTTCTGCAATCTGTTCTACTACCTTTCTTGAAGATCGGGACAATTATTCCTTTTTTCCAGTCCTCTGAGGTCTTCCTTTCCTTCCATGCTGTCCTCATCACTCGGTACAACCATTGTATCCCCACCTCTCCTGCTGCTCTCACCATCTCCACACTCAACTCATCCACACCCGGTGCCTTCCCTCCTTTCATCTTTTTCACTGCATCTTCCACTTCTTTCCATGTTAAGTCCTTTTCTGTTTGCAGTTCATCTTCCTCTTCCCCGATTTCTTCCTCCTCACCATCATTTCCATTTGGATTCAGAAGTTCTTCAAAATATTCTTTCCACATTTTCTTCAGTTCTTCCCTATTTTCTATCTCTTGTCCCCTTTTGTTCACCATTCTAACATAATCCGTAGGATCCTTCCGCCTCTTATTTTTTACCATATACAGGACCTTTTTTGTCCTCTCTTCGCCTCCTTCTTTCTTTCCTGGTACTCTTCCCTTGTCTCTACTGTCCTATTTTGATACCACCTTCTAAAGGCTCTATTCTTTTCCCTTACTATATCTTTTGTCTTCCCATTCCACCATGGTGTTTTCTTCCACCTCTTCTTACTACTTGTCCTCCCACATACTGCTTCTGCTGCACCTACTAGTGTCTTCTTAAATCTAGCCCATTCCTCTTCCACCCCTCTTTCTTCATCTGTTGGAATTCCTTCCTTTACCATTTTGAGGTACTCGACCCTTCTATCCCCTTCTTTCAGTTTCCATGTCCTTATTCGTCTTTCCTGGTTCTCAGTCCCTTTCTTCTCCTTACTCCCTCTCAGGTTCATTACTAGCAATCGATGGTCGCTATCCAGGTTCTTCGATGGTATAACCTTGATGTCCGTGATGTTCTTATTTAGTTCTTTCTCATACAGTATATAGTCGACCACCGACTTCCTGGTCAAGTCATCACTGTACCATGTGATTGTGTGGATCTCTCTTTTCCCAACTAGCAGGCTGTTCCTTTGGCAGAAGTCCAACAGTCTCTTTCCTTCCTCATTTCTTCCACCCCAACCTCCTGGTCCTAGAACACTCTCATAACCTTGTTTTTCTCTTCCTACATGGGCATTCAGATCCCCCATAACAATCATATTTCTTCCTACCAGCTGCTTCTGCAATTCCTCTTCAAACTCCTCCTTCTCTTCAGAGGCGCAGCCTACTTGTGGAGCATACACTTGCACTATTTCTACGGTCTCTCCCCTCAGTGCTACTTTCACTTTCATCATCCTATCACTTATTCTCCTCACTTCTTCTTTTACACCATCTCGTGCTACTACTCCCACTCCATTCCTCTTTCCCTCTTCATTCCCACTCCAGTACAGTCTATAGCCTTTTCTCAGTTCTCTCCTTCCTTCCCCTTTCCACTTTGTTTCTGCCAATCCCAATAAATCCAACTTCCTTCTTTCCATCATATCCACTATCTTCTCCACCTTCCCCGTCAGCGTTCTTATGTTTAAAGTTCCAAATCTTAGTCCGTGTGTACAGCCGTGTCGTCGTCTATTAAATCCATCCTGTCCGAGGCTCGTTCCATTCTTGAAAGCATTTGGTTTCATTCACTACTGGCTTGCTGGGCCTATCGTAGCTTCACCAGAGCCCCGTTAGCCGTCACTTTTCAGGGTTCCTGTAGGACCTTCACAGCTACCATAACGGTCCCGGGGCACACGAAGTCCCCACTGTACTTCGCCCCTACAGGCGATCCCCTACTTTGTGCCGTTGCCTGTCTCCCACGACGTGGACGAGGGGTTGGACTTATGGGAGACATTTCCAATTAGTACAATTTTTTATTACTAGCGGACCCGTGCGAGAAATCTCATAAACCACACTTTCCCCAATAGGTTTATAATGAGAGACTTAAGGAGAAAAGTTGTTATGATTTTATTTCAACCAAATGATTATAGAACACTATTTACATTTCAGTTAGAATTCCAAGTTCTACGTTCCCTAACTTAAGAAGGCAATCACTGAAAATTGGATCATCATAACACACACCGGTTATTCGATATTTATGAAATTATACGATTTGAGTATTCATTTCTTTGATTTATTGTTTTTAAAATCCATGAACAATGATATAGGAAAGACCTCAGATGTTAAAAAAGAGATGAAACAGGCGTAACAGCGGTTAAAACGTGAAGTGGACAACAATTATGGAGCGTATTTTCCTAAAGCAACAGTATCTGCAAATCGCACACTTCGTACATTTTTTTTTTGAAAGTCACTTTTCAAAGAAAGTATAGATATTTATGAAATTAGAGTACAATTCGTCACTGCTAATGTCTATTCTCTTTCATTAGAATGCTCATTTGTTACGCTCGGTCTCTTGTAAGCGCCGGGGAGGGATCTATACTACTGAAATAATAGACTATATATGATTAAATATTATTGAATTAAATAGGATCACAATAGATAGTGGAATAGGCCTACCGGGGAAGCCACGTAAAAAAAACGCCAAGTTCACTACCACACAGGTGGCGTGGAAACGTGAGCATATTATGAAGAATACAACTTTTTCAACTGTTTGAATCGTTATATCTCAAAAATGGTGACTCTTAGGAGAAAAAGTGTTGAGACAATTTGTACGCATGATCTACAAGTTTAGTCTGATCTATTTTTATGATAAAACTTACCGTTTGGCTGAAAAACGCAAAAAAAAAACATATTTGCGAACTTTTACCTTGAATATATTTTTTTGCTGTTGTCGGAGCGATGGGAACTTTTCACATTTCATTTATAATGGTGTTTAGACCATTAGTACAAATTTTCAGCTCTATGCGAATTTTTGTAACCTTACCCATATTTTGTGGGCTAACTTGACCGGGCTATACACTTTTCTATTGTTTCAATCAATTCCTCAGGATGCAATAGAATTACAACAAAACTTAGGCTAGGGTACAACTCTTAACGTTCATCACAAGAACATTCTAATATAGTCCATGACAAGGGCAAACAGATAACACATTTACTTTGTATTGAAAATGTTAAATCTGCTTGGATCACGTAGCCATTTCTAACAGAATATTTGAACTGCAAACAAAGGAAAAGATAATAGTGAACACAGAACACCAACTTCAAAACACGAAATGTTGCTAAAGATGTAAGTTATTGAATAACTGATGCGAACATCAACAATTACTATACCCATACATTTACTGATTATCTTGTCCTCAATGTTATTAGACTCCATATTGGACGCAACTTTAGTTTAACTGAGCCGAGGATCTCCGTCATCGCTTGACAACCAGCCACATTTTTATTCAGAAGAATGAAACAGCTCAACATTCTAAGCTGTAGTACACAAGTTCAAGCTCACTGCAATATGAGACTTTTTTTTTTGTGAAGTGTATTTTTAAGAACATATTTTGAGTCATCACGCATGATGCCACTCAATGCATGGATGTTTTATAATGTTATTTTGTGTGAGTTAGCCGTGGTCGTTACGGCATGACTGTTGGCAGTCACTCACATCCGGGAGGCGAGGAGGTTCGAATCCCCCCGCCGGCAACCTTGAAGATGGTCTTCTGTGGTTTCCCAACTTCCTTCCAGGCAAATGCCGGGGTTGGTCCCTAACTATAGGCCACAGCCGCTACCTTCCAACTCCTCGTCCTTACATTCACACTTTCCTCCCCAACGGTACTTGTAGCTCACCCATTGGGTGTCCGTCTCGAAGCAGCTACAAACCTGGCGAGCCGAACATGTCTCGGACACTCCCGGCACTAATAGCCATACGCTAAAAGAAAATTAAGGTGTTTTTAACATGTGTTTTTTTAGTTTTTATATTATTTATGATGAAATGATTGTTGATATGTTGGGTGATCTTTGCATGAATATGTTGGCGCGATAGGGCTGAAGAAGGGATTTTTGGGCTCGAAACATGTACCCTAATTTGTAAAATTTTATAATTACATAGTATTGTTTATAGGTTATGGATATTCCCGATGGGAATTGCCAAGGTAAGGTTTTTGTTTGTATGAAAGGGAGCTTGACTTCCGTAGCACATTGGCATCACTCGTGACGTCAGTACTACTTGTATTTTGTGTCTTGTGATGGCCTTCTCAGTATGTGCTAGCCATGCGTCTTGGTGAGATGTGTCTGTACCAACTGACGAGCCCAACGGCACACTGGGGCGAAACGCTGGCATTTTATGTTTGATCTGACCGGACCAATTTTATCATATTAATTGATAATAGTATTGTTTGACGGAGTTCCTTGATATTTGTCATAGTGAACATCTTGTCTTCCTGCGATAAAGACCCCTCTGAAATCTTGCCATATGAGGACCTTTTGTGTTGCAGCTGCCGAGATGTGAACGAGTGTCTGTTTGAGACAGACCCAGTGTGCAGCCAGACTTGCAACAACACGGTGGGCTCGTTCGTGTGCGGCTGCATGACGGGATATGTGATGCGTCCCGATGGCAGGACATGCAAGGCTATGGGAGCTGCTCCTACATTGCTGTTCACAAACAGGATCGACATCAGACAAGTGAGTGCACTTTGTTTCAATAGCACTGCATTCTTGAAAAGTCTATGGAAATATATTTATTTGTTTATAAACTGTGTTTAAGAAGTATAAATCTACTATATAAAGCTCAAATACCACTCACTCACTCACTCATTCATTCATCACGAAATCTCAGAAACCACCGAACGGATTGGAATGAAGTTTGGTATGCAGCTTCCTCAAGGGCCGCAAACGCCCACTAAGAAAGGATTTTTGGATATTCAGGTTCTAAAGGGGTGTTATGGCGGTAGGCCTGCATTTCATTGAATAGCAATATCTCCCGATTGGTTTCATTGGGGGATGTGATACTCGGCATATAAACTCATCATTAAAAATAAGAAGACACGTGTCTGAGGGTTTTTCGATGTGGTGTATATTATGAGGTGAAAGGGGTGAAAAGTGGGGGTTGATGGATTCCTAACGGAGCGTGTATCCCTTAAACGACATAGGCCAGGAGTTTGGAACTCAGCGGGAAAAAATCAGCATAAAAAATAAGTAAATAGGTGTTTGACCGTTTTTTCATAAATCCAATTTAAGGGGCCCTTGGGGAGGGGTGAAATTATGGGGGGGGGACGTAATACGTCAGATTGTAAAATTATACATGGCCTATGTTGTAGACAATAACACATTACATCTTTTTTGTCTCTTGCTATTTCATCATACGACGAATACTTACGGAGTTATTAATGATTTTGTACTATTTGGCCGGAATTTTCCAAGTCCCAGGGATGACATAAAAATTGATTCGAATGATAATTCAAAAAATAGTTTTTTTTAATACTTTTATTATATTTTTCACGTCTTTTAGGGTCCGAAACCAACATGATATTTTGATGTTTTTTTTCGTCCCATGCATTTTTGGTTTCAGGTGATAGAATTATTTTCCACTAGGACCCATGCTTATCTATCTATTTAACTAATGTTATAACAGGATTACAAATGTTATTGCGGGCGAAGCCGCGGGTAACAGCTAGTTATAAATAAATCCTCAGTGCCTAAGTTACACTTTTAATAAATTTTATAAAATATATATTTATAAAAATATAAATATATAAGAAACTATGATAATTTATACTATAGCTTCAATCTACTCCAACCCTTTTCAACAGTATTGTCCTACCTGCTGCATTATATGCCTGTGAAACATGGAAATTCACGGCTAAGGTAATTAAGTGGTTAGATGTTTTCCAACAACGTTGCCTTAGATGAATTCTTGGAGTCTCTTATCGTCACCATGTCACAATTGAAGACATCTTAATAAGATCAGACTTAGTACGCCTGTTAACGACTGTAACTGAGCGTCGGATGCAACTTGCTGGCCACGTCCTCCGCGTGCCCGAATACCGTCACTCACGAAATGCACTAACAAGGGAAGTCTCTGAACTGGGGAATCGCGGATCCTGCTGGAACTTTGCAGATACGTTGCGTGAGCACCACTAGGCAAAACTGGAATGGCTCTAGGCACAGGGTCCATAGCATTTGCTACTTCTGCTATATGGCCAATCCAGCCCTGGTTAGTGCTTATTGTGTCGCACTTGCAAGTTCGCTCCTGGCCACGGTAAGTGATTTTTGAAAGGCGACAACAATCACGATACTCATGTCATACGATGTTGGCATGTTGAAGAACCCATTTGAATTCAGTAGGCCGTGTTCATAATGGCAAAATGAATCTCGGGATTTTCCCCCAACACAAAGTTCCTCATTTCTCTACTAGAATGTGCTAAAGTGTCAAGGATCTTAGATATCTAACCTTCTTGACTTTCATAGCGCTTCAAGGAGCGATAAAATTCGACATGCAATTGCCCTCTGGGCATCAATTAACAAAGCTTGCACCCGGCAACTGAGGCCATACGATATTATTATTTATTACCTAATTGATTTTATTGAATTTATGATTGAATTTAATAAAATAGTTAACGTTAGTCAGTAAAGTCGTAGTTTTTTTTTAAATAATTGACCTGCATATGAATGAAAATCCACAGCCTGCTTCCAGTCTCCGACCGGGTCAGGAATGGAATGAATGAAGCCCCTATCTAGCGGCGAGGATTTGAACTGTGCCGGCTGCCGAGGCCTGACGCACTCCTCTGGGGCAATGATTAAATGAATGACAGATGAAGTGAAATGATAGTGGAGAGTGTTTCTGGAATGAAATTTTGACAGGGAAAACCGGAGTACCCGGAGAAAAACCTGTCTGCCTCCGTTTTGTCCAGCACAGATCTCACATGGAGTGACCGGGATTTGAACCACGGACCCAGCGGTGAGAGGCCGGCGTGCTGCCGCCTAAGCCACGGAGGCTTCCAATTGACCTGCATATAAAACTTTTAATTGGTTACCCTAATCATGTGTAACAAATCCAGAATGCTGACGCTGCTCTTTCTCCATAGGTCAGCCTCAACAGTGCCAAGTATACTGCAATACTGAAAGGTCTGCACAATGCCATCGCCCTGGATTTCCACTACAGACAAGGTCTCATATTCTGGTCTGATGTGTCAATGGATGTAATACGGAGAGCGAGTCTCGATGGGGAGGGATCTGTTGGTAAGTTGGCATTCATCTTTCTCTGTATGTTATTTCTCATGCCCAATTTCTGTCTTCATCCAATAGAATATCATCCTTAGTCAGTCTACACAACAGTTCCCAAAGCAACAATTTTGATCATCCTATTATAAGGTGCGTTCAAAAAGTAACGAGCCGCAGGCATAATTACAGAAACCAGTACCTGTATGTTAGAAGTATTGGCCCTGGCTGTTGAGGCACTTGTCCCACTGTGAAACGAGGCGGTGAATGGCTGTCTCATAAAATTCCCTGGGCTGCGATGTGAACCAGTTCCGCACGTACAGCTGGACGTCGGCGTCCGAGGTGAATCATTGGCCCCGCAGAGCCCTTTTCAGAGGACCAAACATGGCGTAATCATAGGGAGAGAGGTCTGGACTGTATGGAGGGTGGCCGAGAACCTCCCATTTGAATTTCTGCAGGAGTGCCGCGACTGTGTTGGCCGTGTGAGGTCGTGCATTGTGGAGCAACCACGGCTGCTATGGCGTTCACTGTCACTCGGCGGTCCTGGGTAATGAGTGCATCAACCAGCTGGACATCGTCATCGGTAATACAGGGGGGGTGCCCCAGACCGGGCATCATCGGCTAACGACACCCGTCCTTCCCTGAAGCGCTTGTGCCATGCCTTGACCCTTGCAAGGGACATGCAGTGTTCGCCGTACACTTGTGACATTCGGCGATGAATGTCCGTTTCCCCTACTCCTTCCGCTGTCACAAACCGAACAACACCTCTTTGCTCTTCGGTTGACGCCTCCATGTCACTGTTTGCAATGCGACTGGCAGCGTTGGACGATTGATGCATGCTGCTGCTCGCTTTGTATCTTCACGTGACGTGCACGCGTGCCCTCTAACGACGGGCTGTGACCTTCCAAGCTCTGGTCGGAACCACACCTCGTTACACACGCCACGATTAGCCGATGTCTTCACCGGTTTGCGCATTCCAGCCTCCGGCTCGTTACTTTTTGAACGCACCTTATACAAGAAATGACCACTAGCCTAGATACTGAAGCCAGTAAAATTCGTCTACATATAAATAATGAAAAGATCAAATACATGCAGGTTGGTGGAGTCCAAGTTTGTCATGAAGGAGAAGTAACAGAGCCTTTTGAAATAGAAGCAGGAGTTAGACAGGGTTGTATTATGTCACCTTTGATCTTTTTACTGGTAATAGAAGTGATAATGAAGAGAACCATAGAAGGAAAAAGAAGGGAAATACAGTGGGGTGTTATGGATAGATTAGAGGATTTGGTTTTTGCAGATGATGTGTGCTTGCTGTCTGAATCATATAGAGACGCCCAAACGAAGTTGGAAGATATGGTCAGAGAAGCAAAGAAGTTTGGACTAACAGTTAATAAGTCAAAGACCAAGACAATGCGGCGAAATGTGAAGAAAAGAGATCCTATCAGAGTGGAAAACGATGCCTTGGAAGATGTAGGAAGTTTTACTTACCTTGGAAGCGAAGTGACCAAGACCGGAGGAGCTGATGATGATGATGTAGGGCAACAAATTAGAAAAGGAAGGAAAGGAAGCTTGTAGTTTAACGTGACCGTTAATCTTGAGATCATGAGCCACGGGACCTCCTTTTTACGTGGAATCCGAACCACAGGACATGGCATTTCACTTCGAAAATCTCACATGCATTGACCGGGAATCGAACCCGGACCGCCTTGGTGAGAGGCATACAGAAATTAGAAAAGCAAATGGTGCCTTCGTACAACTGTATCTGATTTGGAAAAGTAAAAATATAACTACAAAGACAAAGTTAAAGATATTTAGAAGTAATTTCAAGGCAGTATTATTGTATGGGTCTGAGTCTTGGAAAGTTAGCAACCAAATTACCAGTCAACTACAAGTGTTTGTTAATAGGTGTCTGTGCAGGATTTTGAATATATATTGGCCTGAGACGATCTCAAATGAGGAGCTGTTAGTTCGAACTTCAGAGGAACAGATTAAAATCCAAATAAAAAGAAGGAAATGGAAGTGGATTGGGCACACACTTAGAAAATCTGATAATGCCATTGAGAAGCAAGGCCTGGATTGGAATCCCCAGGGTAGCAGGAGAAGAGGAAGGCCCAAGCATTCGAGGAGGCGGACGGTCGAGCCAGATGGGCGACAACAGGGAAAGACATGGAAAGAGGTGAAGAGGATGTCGGCCAGCAGCTTCATGGATGCCCTATGTACCAATGGGAATGACAAGAAATAAGATGAGATGAGATGGTGGAGTCCAGGATAACAGGCCCATAACAGTTCGTGGTCAAGCTATAGAAGAAGTGCTACAATTCACATATCTTGGTAGCATTATCTCCATTGATGGAGGCACAGAAAGGGATATCACCTGTCGAATCGGAATGGCATCAGGCATATTTCAGCGTATGCACTCTATCTGGTCAACAAGTCATAAGCATCGCCACAAAGATGAAACTTTTCAAAAGTATTGTCCTACCTACTGCATAATATGCCTGTGAAACATGGAAATTCACAGCTAAGGTAATTAAATGGTTAGATGTTTTCCAACAACGTTGCCTTAGATGGATTCTTGGAGTCTCTTATCGTGACCATGTCACAAAGGAAGACGTCTTAAGAAGATAAGACTCAGTACACCTGTAACTGAGCGCCGGATGCAACTTGCTGGCCACGTCCAGGGCGTGGAGGGCGATCACGGGCCCTAGGGCAGAGTTTTCCGGGCCCCTCCATTTTTGTTCAGCCTGAGACATTATTTTGAAAGTAGTGAGCTGGTTTTCTTTGAACCCACAAAATACTCCATGGAATTTAGCATGTTCATATTGAATATCAGTTAACCTGTTTTTCAGTTGTTCAACCACTCTTCTTTATGTCTTACATTGCATGTTCATTTTTAGCCTATTTTCGATTTTGTAAAAATAGGCTTATGAGGTCACCTTTTGTCCGTGTGTGTGTGAGGTGTGTGTGTGTGTGTGTGTGTGTGTCCCCTAATAACTTCTAAACGGCTGGAGCGATCTCAATGAAACTCGATAAGTTCATAGAACTATTCTGGACGACCACGACCGCACCCTTCAAATTTTGTTACGTCTCACCAATCCAACATGGCGGCTGTGCGAAATATTTCACCAGCATTCAATACCTCCGAAACTATTACCGATATCACCCTGACATTTTGTACGGAGATAAAGGGCACTACTGGAAGTTCATCTGTAAGACTTTCAAAAACCGATTAACTACAAAACGAACATGGCGGCCAAGCGAATTTGAAAATTTTAAATAGACCTTTCTCGCGATTTTATGTTCCAAACGCAATGAAATCTGGTACAGGAAATGTTTATACACATTGTAATGCACTGGTATCTAATTTAGTTCAATTGTTTACATAACCTCAATATGGCGGCTGTGCGAATTTTAAAATTAAGTTTTTATTTCTTGTGTCGTAATCATGCGATCTGTGTGAAAGTTTGAATATTGAACCTACGCAATAATTTTCCTTTAATGGTACATGACTCTATGGCCTATACATTTAACAATCCAACATGGCGACCATCCAAAATATTTAGACGACTCTGAATATCTACGAATCTATTATAGCAATCAAACTGTTTTTTTTTATGTTCATAGGGGCTATGAACTTAAGTTCACCTATAGGACTTTAAATAACCTGGTGATCACAAATCCAACATGGCGGCGACTCGAAGTATAAATATTCACATGGACATTTCTCGCAATTTAACCATCCAAGTGCAGTGAAACTTGGTACAGTAAATCCTTATACGAATGTAAATCCACTGGCATCTGATTTACTTCAATTGTTTCCATAACCACAAGATGGTAGCTGTGCGAAATTTTAAAATCTCCTTGTTACTTCTTGTGTCCTAATCATGCGATTGAAGTTTGAATGCTACACGTACACAATAATCTTCATGTAACAGTACATAACTCTAGGACCTACATATATATAATCCAACATGGCGACCATCCGAAATATTTTGTCGGAGGTCAATATCTACGAATCTATTACAGCAATCAGACTGAAATTTTGTATGTTGATAGTGGCAGTTAACATAAGTAGGATATATGAAAATAGGCTTTAGTTCTTCACGGAACTATTTGTTCTTTAAGATTTGATCATCATGCACTAAACATTAATTTTCATTGCATCTGACCATTTTCGATCATAAGCCATAGGCTACATCTTTCAGAAATGCATGAAGAATATAGTCATTTTTTTTCAGAGATTGAATTAGAACCTTTCCACCCAGCACAGAACTTTCGTGGAGAATTCTGGCAGCTGTGACCTTTCCCCAGCAAAGAAGCAAAAACCACAATGAAAATGTATAGACTTAGTTAGGCCTATACTGTATATTCTCTTTGTAATGTTTCGGTTACTATTCACTGATTCTTTTATGCCGAATTAATTCATATAAGAATACTTCAAAATGGAAGTTATGTTGCCCATTCTTAGTCATTTTCCCGCGTCGGGCCCCTCAGCATATCCGGGCCCTAGGGCTACAGCCCCGCTTGCCTCCCCCTCTCTCGTCGGGCCTGGCCACGTCCTCCGCATGCCCGAAAAGCGTCACCCACGAACTGCACTAAGATGGACACCACTAGGAGAAAAAAAGTTGGCGTCAAACAATGAGAGGAGATCTCAGGACCATTGGCATCTCTTGGGATGATGCCGAAGCTGTAACGATCGACCGACATCGGTGGAGAAGACCTGCTGCCTTGCACAGGACCTACCGGTAATCATGATTAGCTAAAGCAAATTATACAAGAATTATTCACAGGGTGGCTACTACTCTGGAAAATGTGTAAAACAGGGAATAATTAAAAACGCTTATGTTAAATATACGCCAAATCAATACTAACAGAAAAAACACTTAAATGTATATATTTTATAGACTATTCGATGTGTACATGTTTCGAAACAACAATGGTTTCTTCTTCAGCACAATTAAGAGAAAACTTATCCTAAGGAGACTTAAATTAACAAAATCCTTACAATACGTTTTAAGAGATAATTTAGAAAAAAATTAGCAGAAGAATACAACTCGAGAGTGCTTTCTACCAACAGGTATGGGGACTAGTATGGAACAAGGATGTACCAATTAAGGCTAAAGAAGTTATGTACAAAGCATATTATGTTCCTATAATGACATAGGCCTATGCAGCAGAAACTTGGCCAATGACTAAGAGGGATGAGAGCAGGGTACAAGCAGCTGAGATGAGATTCCTGAGAAGTATGGTCCAGAAAACGAGGAAGGACAGAGTGAGAAATGAAGATATACGGAAAGAACTGGGAGTACAGAAACTAAATGACAAACTGGAGCAAAACAGATTGAGATGGTTTGGACATGTCAAACGGATGAATGAAGTAAGGCTACCAAGACGAGCACTGGAACGACGGATGACACGGAAGAGAGGACGAGAAAGAACAAGAATGCGTTGCATGGACTCGGTGGAGAATAGTATTAGAAAACGGAACCTGGATTGGAACACCGTGTCAGAAGAGGAATGGTGGAACGACAGAACAAAGTGGAGAGGAACCATATTTGCCCCCACCCAGTGTCAACTGGAAAAGGGGAAATGAAGATGTTGATGATGATGAATTTAGAAAGAAAGAAAAAACATTAATAAATTTTAAAAAATATCTATGAAAATTTTTAGATTATTAAATAATCTTTTGAATAAATATATATATATTGTAACCTTTATGCATCTGTGATTGCATAAATTCTACATATTTATTTCGACAAGATTTTATTCATGTTTCAAAGCTGATGTGAGAAAAGACGTTGGCTGTAGACCAGAGCACAACAAAGGGAGGCCCGTACGTGCTTTTCTGTAACTTTCACCTAGCGCGGACAATGAAGATAGGAAGAGAAAGCCAACATCTGGTAGCCACATGCGCTCAGACAACGCGAAACGGTATTTCAACCAAGCGGGTAAATACGAAAATTTCAACGATCACTCACTAGATAAACCCCGCCATTTGAGTGAAATTGGAGCAGTAATTAAAATGCAGAAACAGGAATTACACCATCGTATAGGGGACAATCCCAGCCTCTCAGAAATATCTTCAAAATTTAAATTGGATCATTCTGTGATTTTTTGCCAGAATTAAAATGAAATCAGGGGGTGGATTTGAAACTACCAATAGCAGCGAGGGACGCGAGACGCGACCAAATCCCGCCGAAATTAAGGAACAATGAAGGGAATTACGGAGCTCATTATATAAGGATCCAACGATCAGATTTTGGATAAAAAGAAGCCATTGAGACATTAGAAATGAGGACGTTCAAAGGAGCTAATTTGCATATTCATGCGAGTGTTATTATGGAAATAAATTCTAAAAGCTCCCCACTCCAAGTACCTCTACGAGAAATCATATAAATAATAGCTGGAGACGCATCGAAAACAGTTCCTATCCGGGCGCTGCATGAGGCGTAAGCCCAGGCCCGTGGCATCAAGAATATTAATAATTTTACAAGTTTTATAAGTTCGTATCCGGGCGCTGCATGAGGCGTAAACCCAGGCCCGTGGCATCAAGAATATTAATAATTTTACAAGTTTTATAAGTTCGTATCCAGGCGCTGCATGAGGCGTAAGCCCAGGCCCGTGGGATCAAGAATATTAATAATTTTACAAGTTTTATAAGTTCGTATCCGGGCGCTACAGAGGCGTAAGCCCATGCCCGTGGCACTAAGAAAAGTAACAATTTTTACAAGTTTTATAAGTAGAAGCAGTTCTATCTTTGGGACATTTGAATATCGCTAAGTATTCGCGTGTGAGAATTGAAACAGTATCGTGAGTGTGCATACCGTGACAGTACGACACAGTTATATGATAGAGATAGCCGTACGTGCTATTAGTAGCTAAGTCAGAGATCTAGGAAGCTATTGAACTATCAGCTGAATTGAGTAGGTTGATGATAGCTGTAGGAGGTAGGAGCTTCATACGCGAGAACCGTGCATTGTGATGATAATAATAATAATAATAATAATAATAATAATAATGCACAGTGGACCTTTGCTTTGGTGAATTTATTTGGAAACCGTGTGTAAATTATCCTCCTCGCAAGATGAACCCATTGATCCAGAAGACTGATATCAAGGACCAGAGCACCACCATCAGGATGTATACGAGATAAGTAGATATTGTATGGGGCATGTTTGCCATAGCGTATCCCATCATGGGAATCGGATAAGCTTATCTCGATCATAAGCAATTATGATAAAATGGATATTTTGGGCATAGCAGGCATGTTTTGTGTAGATTTGTGTATATTTGTCATTTATGATTTTTTTTTTGTGTTTTATAATGTAAAATTAGTATATGAGCATCAAATCTTGTTTAAATGTGTTTTGTATGAGGGTGTCGGTAACTTTGCTGAATGTACAATTAAGGGAATAATTGGGTTGATAGTGCTTACGCACTATTAACGTAAAAGCTAATATGGGGGAGACAGCTCGATATTGTGACAAAGACCAGTAGTAACACTGAAATTATGTGAACAGTAAGTATGGTAATTGATAATCACACCAAGGTAAAGAAAGGTAAGACAAAATGGCTTGATGATAATATAATATTCAGAAAAGGTTGAGAGTGATCCTGGGTTGAGCTGAAATTAATAACGGAGGTGGTATTCCCGCGAGTCTACGATGATATAAATGGTAAGTGAATTAAGGCGGAGGCGAAATTCCCGCGAGTCTACGATGATATAAATGGTAAGTGAATTAAGGCGAAGGCGAAATTCCCGCAAGTCTACGATGATATAATTGGTAAGTGAAATGATTGAATTCATTGTCTGATGAGAGTGCGCTATAGCTCCGTCGGAAAGGTAACTGTACAGCTCGAACCCCAGGCAGTCATAGGGAGCAGGTATAAGACTGTGGCCAGCCGTCTATTCTGAAGGCAGCAGTGAAGGTTGCTGCCTGCCCAGCTGGTTATTATGGTGTGAGAATGTCTGTCACACGGTCGAGGGACCACGTTGGATGGTATTGTTTTCTTTTGAGGGAAGGTAGTCTAGCTTCCCAGGGTTTGTTTCTTTTTGTACCGCTTCAGGAAGCGACGTCTTGTATTGTTATATCATTTTGAGTGCATTCATTATAGTTGTTTGTTTATCAAGAGTAACGGGGCATCGGCCTCCGAAGTGTGTTTATTTGATGCTTCATGTATGTGACTTGTTTGTTTTACCGTAATTAGCAGAGTCATGGCTCTGAGTGAATTAATTGTTTATAAGCTAGAACGTGCACACATGCCTGTGGCCTAGAATAAGTCTATTGCCTTCATTGTCTGACTCTTGTGAGGAAGGATGATGATTGTACGAGAGAACATGTCCAAACCCCAGAAACCAATTTTGCAAGTTATAAATATGAGTGCGCATATTTTTTTGATAGAATGGCTGGGTTATTCAGGCCATAGTTTTGATGAATTAAGTCTGTTGACGTTTTATTTTTGAACTTGAAGCAGTGGGCTGCAGTGAAATAGATTATTTTTCTTTTCCTGGTTTCAGCCAGTGTGATTAATTTACCTTTTGCATTTTTGACGTTGTTGATTAGAATAATTTAAGGGAGTATATTTTGTTGTTTTATTGTCTATGGATGGGAGCAAAGGGGAGATGATGTTTTGTGAATAAATTATTTTATATTAGGAGTTCTCTGACATACTGATTTTAAGCTAAGCCTCCTGTGATCCTTGACGATATTCCTAGGGTGTTTAGAATAAGTTAGAGCCACCACCGGACAGACCATTACCCCGAGCTAGAGTCGGCATCTTAGAAAACATTGAAGGGTACAATATATGAAATATTGTTTTATAGTCAATTACAGGGTTAATCTTCTGAAAAAAAATCTATGAAAAATTTTACCAGATGAGGAACATTTACAACATTTTTCATAGATATTTTTTCAGAAGATTAACCCTGTAATTGCCTATAAATCAATATTTCATATATATTTTCAAAAAATTATTTAATAATATAAAAATTTTCATAGATATTTTTAAGGATTTTTTAGACTAATATTTTTTCTAAATTATCTCTTAAAACGTATTGTAAGGATATCCATTTGTTAATTTAAGTCTCCTTAGGATAAGTTTTCACTTAATTGTGCTGAAGAAGAAACCATTGTTGTTTCGAAACATGTACACATGGAATAGTCTATAAAATATATACATTTAAGTGTTTTTTCTGTTAGTATTAATTTGGCGTATATTTAACATAAGTGTTTTTTAATTATTCTATCAATACGGATCTAAACAATTTGCTATTATGGCAAATATTTTTGCTTATTAAGACAGGGAAAACTCAGGGAATTTTTAAATCCTGGAAAACTCAGGGAATTATCAGGGTATTTTAATGACACCCAGGGAATTTTAGTTTTACAAAGTCCAACCTTGAATAACTGGAGATTAATCATTTAAATTTTGATGGGGGAAAGTATATTCTGGTGATGATTGTTGTAGATGTATGTTCGTACTGACGTTAAATCATTAAGCTCTCGTTTCTTGCAAGATAGAGCACACAATTTCATATTGTGTAGACTGTATATTTGCATATAAATGTGTAACTATGATTTTTGAGAGCATTACTATTGATGAGCTACTTTCAATGCCCGCAAGTACAATAGCTTTTCTGGATGAAAAATTTAGAAATTGGCAAAATATAGGAAAATATATATTACTGGTTTTTTTTTTTTTTTTTTTTTTTTTTTTTTTTTTTTTACTTTGTCATGCTACACTTGATTGTTTGAGCAGTTTTTGAAATGAGTCGTCCAGTTACAAAACTCGTTTAATCCACTTGTGAATAAGAATAATTTTCATGAGAAACGTTTCTCTGGACTTTGCCTCGCGTATCTTTTGTGTTAGTTGTTTTCTACTTTTTGCTTTGTGTTTTTGGTTTTGTGTTTACTTTGTGCTTTTGCTTTTGAATTTAACTTTTTGCTTTTCTTTCTTGGTTTTGGTTTTGTGTTTGTTTTCTGCTTTTGCTTTTTTTGAATTTTGCTTTTTGTTTTGTGTTCCTTGTTTCTTGTTTTCTGCTTTTGCTTTTGTTTTTAAATTTTGCTTTTTGCTTCGTGTTTTGTTTGTTTGTTTTCTGGAAAAACAAAATAAAATAAAAAATGAACAAAACAAAATCAAAATAAAATCAAAATAAAACAAAATAAACAAAACAAAATAAAACAAAAAACAATTCAAAAATTAAAAAATACAAAAAAATCAAAAAACAAAACAAAATTAAATTAAATTAAACAATGAAGAACAAATTAAAATAATAAAGTAAAATAAAATAAAATCATTAAATAAATAATTTTACGACATGATCTTTATTCACAAGTGGATTAAATGAGTTTTGCAACTGGACGACTCATATGCTCTTTAAGTACAAACTCTGTTTTAAATGTTTATTATGGCCGCTACTGTCACTCAGGGAATTTCTGTTTTATCCTGGAAAAATCAGGGAATTGTCAGTGAAATCTGTTAGTTTGTTTTGGTAGACATCCTGTATTCATAGAGTCACAGATTTCCATAACAAGTAGTGTGGAATGTTTCGCTCGTCTAGCAAGCATCATCAGATCTAAATATGCAAGACACAATACCACTTCACCCTCCAACAACAACCCACTAATATCAAGGTAGTGCTGAAAGCATTAAGCACGGCAAGAGAAACCTATTTTAATATCTAAGATAGCAAGACGATCCCATCAACTAATTCACTTAGACTAAGCCTCAAAGTAGAATTCTGTAGTGCCGGGGAGAGTAAAAATAATGTCCTAACAGATAAATTATTGATATTTCCATTTCCATTTCACCCTTTTCTTTTTGAGCCTACTTTTCACATTTTGTAAAAATGAGGATAAAGTAGACTTATGAGATCGATCCGGGCAAATGTGTGTCTGTCTGTCTGTCATTCCACCAGGGTTGAGTGCTTTTTCCTGTCTTTACACACTGTTGTACCAAGACATGCCCTTGCTACTTCAAGTACTTAGTGCGTGCCTGTTTCTATGTTCTGCAATTATTCTTTACCATTTATACTTGGAAATTTCTCATCAATTATTTCCATGAATTAATGTAATACCTAATACTAGCGGACCCGTGCAAAAAATTTCACATGTTCATAAACCACACTTTCCCCAATAGGTTTATAATGAGAGACTTAAAGGAGAGAGGTTGTTATGTTTATATTTCAACCAAATGATTATACAACACTATTTACATTTCAGTTTGAATTCCAAGTTCTACGTTCCCTAACTTAAGAAGGCAATCACTGAAAATTGGATCGTCATAACACTCACCGGTTATTCGATATTTATGATGATGATGATCGTGTGGCCTCCTGAGAGGCCGAGTGCAGGTATTTCTAGTTGACGCCCGTGGGCGACCTGCGTGTCGTAATGAGGATAAAGTGATGATGAAGACGGCACATACACCCAGTCCACGAGCCACGGGAATTAACCCCAGGAGATTAAAATCCCTGATGACTCGGCCGAGAATCGAACCCGGGGTAATTTGGGCCAAAACCTAGCGCACTAATCATTTAGCCATGGAGCCGGACATTCGATATTTATGAAATTTACGATTTGAGTACTCATTCCTTTGATTCACTATTTCTGAAATCCATGCAAAATGATAAAAGAAAATTCCTCAGAATGTTAAAATGACATGAAATAGGCGTCATAGCGGCCAAAATGTTAAGTGGACAGCAATTATGGACATATTCTCCTACAGCAACAGTATGTGCAAATCGCACACTTCGTACATTATTTTAAAAGTCATTTTTTTAATAAATTATAGATATTTATGAAATTATAGTGCTATTCGTCTCTGCTAATGTCTATTCTCTTTCATTTGAATGCTAATTTTCACGATCGGTCGCTTGTGAGCACCGCAGGAGGGATCTACAGAGTCTGTCCTGAAAGTAGTCGGAGTGGATCTTTCCCGCGCAGACGGACAAACTGCCCCCGGCTTCTCCGCCTGGGGTTGGTGGAGGGGGGTGTAAGGAAGGCTGGGAGCCAGCCACACAGTTGGTTCACAGCTGTAGTGGAGAGTAAATCGCTCGTCTCCATAACCTCTGCAAGTGCACTCGTCACGCTTCGTCATGGTTCGTCTGTTGAAACAGTGCGCTATGCCATCACATTTTGTGTTAGGCTCGGCGAAACCAGGAACGAGACTCACGATATGATCAAGACGGCTTACGGTGATAACGCCATGGGCAGATTGAGTGTTTTTGACTGATACAAGCTGTTTTGGTAGAGGAGAGAGGAAGTTGAAGACGACGCACGTTCAGGATGACCTTCGAGCACCAAAACGGATGAAAATGTGGCAAGAGTGAAGAATTTTTTTGGACAATGACCGCAGAGTAAGGGTTTTACGTGGAGATCCTTAAACGGCTGAGAAAACGCATCGTTCGTGTCCGCCCAGCGATCGCTAACTCCTGGCGGCTCCATCACGGCAATGCGCCGCGCCACACAGCCTTCCACGTGCTGGCGTACCTGGCCCAACGCAACATCGCAACCCTGCCTCAGCCACCCTACAGTCCCGACATTGCCCCAGCAGACATTTTCCTCTTCCCCCACCTCAAAATCACCCTAAAAGGACATCGTCATGGCTCCGTGGAAGCGTTGCAACGAACTGTGACGAGGGAGCTCGACAGCATTCCGGTTACCGCCTTCCAGAAAGCGTACGAGGGTAGGAAATCCCACTGACAGGGGTGTGTGGATGCAGAAGGGTCCTACTTTGAAGAATATTGAGCGTATGTTTCATATCAGTCATTTTTTTTTAATTGACTCAGTCTGACTACATTCAGGACAGACCCTGTATACTGCTGAAATAATACAGTGAGATTCTTTTGTTGGAGCGGGGCCGGCGGTAGACTGCCGGGCGCGCGCTCCCTCCGCCAGCCAACCGAGCTCGCATCACGGATTGCGCACAGGTCGAAACCGTAACAAAGCACATTAATTAATGGTAAATTCACCAGCAAATCATGATTAAACAACTTACCTATCCACAGGAGATGCTGAGAGTGTTCTCCTTCAGCTGACAGACAGGCATTGTACGGTGTAAATAAATTAGCGTTTACACGTTGTAATTCCCTTCTGTTGTGAGGGATATCTGCTGCCGTATATTGTTCTCCAGCTCCACTGGAGTACAGGTAATTGATCTGTACACTTTGTATTTTAAATTACCCCACAATTGAACATCAAACAGGCTTAGGTCGGTGCTTCGATTAATTACAGTAAACACGCAGGGGGGGGGGGGGTGCAGGAGTAGCTACATAATGCAATGAAGTAACTTCCAATGTTACTGTCAGCCGAAGGAGAACATATTTAGTATCTCCTGTGAAAGATAAGTTCTAACCTTGAACTGGTGACCTGTGGTCATCCAGATTCCCAAGATGTAAAAAAAAATCTGGGCTTTTTAAATTAAATCTTGCAGCTGTTGTTTATGTTACCTTCTTATCTGTGCTCTGACACTACACACCCTTAATGACTTTAATGACTCTGGTTCGCTCGCATCCGCCTCGTGCAACCCTGCAGCCTGAGCTCGGTTGGCTGGCAGAAGGCTCGCGTGCCCGGCAGTTGGCCGCCTACCCCGCTCCTGCAAAAGAATCTCACTGTATATATGATGTAATATTCCAGTAATTGGAATGATTTTGTTGTGTTGACAGACTGAAAGCTACGATATTAATAGAATGTGACCTCAGATAGAACTTTGCCAGTTCAAATCTAGTGCTTGGTTATTATGAAGGTCTTCTTGTTCCAGATGTCATCAGATGGGGCCTCGAGTCTCCGGGAGGTGTGGCCGTGGACTGGATCCATGATCTCCTCTTCTGGACGGACTCTGGGACCAGGAGAATCGAGGTGGCCACGCTGGATGGACTCCATCGGTCCATCATCGTATCGAGTGACCTCGATAAACCACGCGCTATCGCTGTGCATCCTGGGGAGGCACTCGTATTCTGGACGGACTGGGGTAAGTACAGGTCCAGCTCTGCCCATGAGAAGGTGTGGGTTCGATTCCCAATCCATCCATAGTAAAATGGTTTTCAGTGGTTCCTCACTTCTACACCTCCTTCTGGAGCCTAGCCTCAATAGACACCGCAGTAATAATAATAATAGTAATAATAATAATAATAATAGCATATGGCCTCGGGTGCCTGGTGCAAGCTTTGTTATTTGACACCCAAAGGGTAGCTTGCATGTCGAATTTCGTTGTTCTTTGAAGCACTATGAAAGTCGAGGAGGTTAGATATCTAAGCTCCTTGAACACTATAGCGCTTTCTAGTAGAGAAATGAGGAACTTTGTGTTGGCGGAAACTCCCGAGATTAATTTTGCCATTATGAACATGGCCTACTGAATTCAAATGGGTTCTTTGACATGCCAATATCGTTTGACATGGTGTCGCAATTTTTCCCGTCTTTCAAAAATCACTTACCACGGCCAGGAGCGAACCTCCAAGCTTGGGTTAGTAGACCGACACGTTAACCACTCACCCTCTGTGGCAACCGCAGTAACAAAGGTTGACTGTGATATTGCAAGCCGCAGTGTGGAAGTTGCTGCAGATACCGGTTAATGTCTTCAGCACAACAAGGCCATCTTCTACAATATAAGAAACGAAACTTCATATGCAAGTCGGATAGAGATGGACGTCCTTACGAAACAGTTGAACATCTCGAATAAAGGCAATGCTATCTGTATTGTTTTGTTCAATTAAAAGTGGCACTAATGCTGAGGAGAGTGTTCTGTAGCAGAGACCTTAATTTACATATAAAAGTTAGACTTCTGAGATGTTATATCTTCTCCACCTTGTTCTATGGAGTTGAGACCTGGACCATAAAGAAATGAGAAATGGACAGATTGGAGGCGTTTGAGCTATGGACGTACAGAAGGATACTGAGACTGATTTGGAAAGAAAAGGTCACCAATGATGAGGTGATGAGGCGGATGGGAAAGAGAAAGGAAATATTAAATAGAGTCAAAATTAGAAAACTGCAGTATCTGGGTCATGTGATGAGAGGAGAGAAATATCATCTGCTGCAGCTGGTCATTCAAGGGAAGCTACAAGGCAAAAGAAGACCAGGAAGAAGATGCATTTCTTGGATCGATAATCTGAAAACTTGGTTCAATTGTTCCGCTATTGAGCTGTTTTGTGCTGCATCATCTAAAGCAAGAGTCTCTATGATGGTAGCCAACCTCCTGAGAGGAGATGGCACATAAAGAAGAAGAAGAAGAAGAATGCTCATACAATCATTTATTGTTATGATTTACATATACCAGTGGCGGCCGGTGGTATGTAAAGCTGGGTATTGCACCAACATTTCTGATGTCGCAATTTTATATGGGAAGTTTACACATGTAACAAAAATCAATTAACGTTAGATGAACTACATTTCTATAAAAACTGAAATACATGGGTTTTCCAAACTAACTGTACGTTCGACAAATAGACAAATTTTAATGGCTCTTTTGGGCTTCTTCCTATAAGAATTCATAAAAAATCATATGTATGTATTTACGCCCTATGCCTGAGTTAATTGGAAGAATTTAAAACACAGCAGGCTGTCTAAGGTTGGGTCTCTATCTCCAGGATAATAAACATTCTCAACATAAAAACATGGCAACCGAAAAGTTTGTACGTTACGAAAAATGATATTACTAACAAAGACGGGCACATATTCTGCATAAGGATAGGATTTTTTTACTATAGCTTGAACCCCATCAGAGGAACCAGCCATGAAGTGCGCTCTGTCATACGTCTGCGCAATTCATTTTTGCGGAGTTTCATTCAATTTCTGCTTCTTTAATTAATCCAGTAAACACGCTGCTAATGTGTGTGCATCATGTTTTGTTTGCCTCTTACTACGTAACTTATCGGTACACAACAGCCATCTGAAATATGTTAGAAATATCACTAGTTTCATCTGCTATAATGGCTAAAATTTCCGATTCCTTTATTTGCTTTGATACTTCTTCTTGGCAAACCACCAACATAATCTGTAAAATTTAATTTTGAATTGTTTTGGACGTTCCTTTGAAAACAGTTGCCCTTACTAAAATGACCTTTAACACAGCATCCAACTCAACGCTAAATTTAATTAGTTCTCTCAAAACACCTGGATTTGTTGATGTTACACTTTCATCATGATCACGCAAGGCCAGTTCGAAAGAGCCACAGAAACGAATACAGTTTATTACAATATTTAACACATACCTATTGTGCCTAACTTCTTCGTTATATTTCGCAATTTACCTTCTATAGACACTGTCCAATTGTGCAGCTTCGTTAACAGTTCCAAAAAGTGTCAATTTCAAACAGCTGAAGATTGGTTGGTTCCTCAGTTTAGGAGCTGCGACAACGCGGTCATATCCTGTACTTTGGATGTGTGGAGAATCTGTCTGATAACCGGTGTTAATTGTGATGGCTGTATTACTGAGTGTCATCTGTTTTTAATTCAAGTGAGGACTGCAGACGTTGAATTTCAAGCAGTTTCTACTTTTGGCGCCAAAGGCCACCGTAAACGACTACTAGTTCAGAACTTGGTTACTACACGCCACCGCAGTCGGCTCCTGGCGACGAACGTTGGAACCTAAGAGCGTTGTTCAAATTTTTAACCTATAATTTAGCTTCACACAGGTGTAATTAGTGGAAGATTCTTTAACATGCCATAAATCTATGACATGGGACCGCCGGCTTTACTTCCCCTCCGAAGGAAAGCATACTGAGGGATTTGTAACGCTCTTAAAAATCCGACGACTTCGGCCGGGTTTGAACCCGCGATCTTGGACATAGAGGCTCAGCATGCTACCAACTACGGCACCAAAGCCACTCAGCTGAAGATTCATGTTTCTTTATTTTAGGGATTAATTTCCGTAACTCCTATTTTGGTCCACGCGGATTCTCCACCAACAAACATGGAAAACAGAATAAAGCGTTTTTAATGTCGCATTCACATAACCAATTATTATTGCCTTAAATATATCCTTTAAACGCCCTCGGAGCCTATACTTATATTTTGGACAATACTTATCTGGTAATGGTCAACCGAGTGTTTTTACTGTGAGTTTATCGTCATCAGGGAGCTGGGAAAGCTGTCTAACTAGTAAATTACTTGCTCTATTAATTTTCACTTACACTCCACAATACAATTAATGTTTCAAACTAAACATTCCGTTTAAATAAAATACTAACTTACAAGATGCACAGATGATACATCTGGGTGCTATATCGGAAAGTGGCGCGAAAGGCAAACTAACAAAACACTGAATTTTGCTAGCCTGAAATTTCGTAGTGAATGCATAGTAGTGAATCAACCAAACAATAATAATAATAATAATGCACGGTCATGTATCTGCCTGGAACCAAAATACTCAATCAACTAAATACAGAACTAATCGCAACCCAAATCCCGCAAGAACAAGAGTGGTAAAAGCAAACATAAACCGCTACAGTACACCAACAATACGTCGCAAAATAGTTCAGTCACTTATCTACTGTACTTATAGCATAGTGGCGTTCTTAGGCTCGCTTCACGGAACAATTGACAAAAATATTAAATGAAGTTATGATGAGAAAACATCTAAAAATAATTGGGTGTGAACCAATGTCTCCCTATGAAATTCCGATATTTGTACTGTTGCGGGTGGTGTAGCATTCCCTAGTGGTGTGGGAAAGAAACTACCCTTCAGGGGCGGATGACCTCGTAGTTCCGCCCCTTAAAACAACAGTAACTAACTAACTAACTAACTAAACTACCCTTCGCGGGGTAAGAGAAATCGAGGGTGTTGTCATTTCCAAAGAGTGGTGTAGTCTAACGGCGCCATTTGGAACTGAGTGTTGCCAGGGGGCTGGCAGCTCGTCTGCAACTCCCTACTACCCATGCTGGCCAGCAAGCATGTACAAGCTTGGCCTCGTTCCTGCCGGCCGCGCTGTCTACTTGGGAGTCGCAACAAGAGAGCTAACCCCCTGGAGTTTGATTTGAAGGCGGCAGCTTTTATAGGTACAGTGTGAAGCATTACGATAAATAATAACAAAATATCGATGATTTAAACACATTTTTGAGTGCATTAGATCTATAAAACTAAAACATTAAAGGAAAAAAAACGACGAATTAGTTGTAAAATTATTGGGAGTTGTGCAACGCTGCAACAATATCACCAGCCGCCCTTGACATATACAGACTTTTGTCCCCTTCAATGTACCTCCCCTCCAATGCGATCCATTTGTCCCACCTCCTTTGCTATTCCTGAAAGATATGCAGGAAGCTACTCTTTGACATCCTCTTCAGAATCGCCTCTAAAGCTTTAACTGCCTGGGTCTCATTGTCAAATCAACGTCCCTTAAGGTCCTTTTTGGCCACAGGATTGAGAAAAAAGTCGCACGGGGCCAAGTCAAGACTGTAAGGGAGATGGGATACCGTAGATATACCTTTTTATGCCAGGAATCCTGTAACAGCATTGGCAACATGTGGCCTGGCGTTGTTTATATAGGCCTCGGATACCCTAATATCGTCGGCGTCGGAAAAGAACAAGAGTTGACCAAGGGAGGTCGATGGGAAAGATGACAAAGGAGCCCGACACAAGTCATCATCATCATCATCATCATCATCATCTTGTACAGTTTCCAGCCACTGGCCGGGTCTGTTTGGAACACAAGCCTCTCCAACGTCTTCTGTCTTCCCATCATCTCTCAGCCTCCACCCTTGTCCAGTCTTCTCCTCTCTTCTTCACGCTTTCTTCCACCCCCTTCAGCCAACTGTCTCTCGGTCTTCCTCTCGGTCTCTTTCCTTCCCACTTCGTCTCGTGTACTCTCCTGGGTATCCTCTTCTCCTCCATTCGTATTACATGTCCATACCATCTAAGTCTAGATTTCTCTATACCATCCTGTAATGGTTCCTCCTTCATTAATTCTCTGGTCCTCTCATTTCTTATTCTGTCTATCTTTGTAGCTCCAATACTGCTTCTCAAGAACCTCATCTCACTGGCCTGTATTTTGCTCTTCTCCCTTCCTTTCATAACCCAGGTCTCCGAGGCATACGTCAGGATAGGGACATAGTACGTCCGATATATGATCCTTTTGCTGTTCTGAGGGACATCCTTGCTCCATAACATGCTTCTCACACTCCTCCGGAATGCTTCTGCCTGTCTCCCCCGCTCATTTATTTCTCTATCGTTTCTTCCATTATCTTCCAAAATACTTGAAACTCTCCACTTTCTTCAGCTGTTCCCCACCAATTGTTATTCCCGTTGTGGTTCTTTCCTTCTTCCTTGTTGTGATCACCATCTCACTCTTATTTATGCTAAATTTCATCCCATATCCTTGTATTATTCTTTCCCACACGTCCAACTGCTCATGTATCTCCTCCTCCCGACACAAGTAAGTGGAGGTAATGCCGAACTCAGCTGGGGCCCCCTGGTCGCCAACCCACGTCCCACTAGTTGTGAGCCCCTGGGGAGGGAACTTGGTTCTCACTGATTACAACTAGATACAATATGTGTTTTCAACTTAGTAATACAGTACTTCTTTATTATTGAAGAAAATGCGCACAGTGTTAGTTATTGTTGTTTTAAACCCTATGCAGCCGAATTACATTTTGAACTTTACTCTCAAAACATTGAATTAAGCAGTGAAAAATTAATTCTTATTCTTACCTCAAATAACTTTATTTTTGGATTACATACGGGGCTAGATTTGTGACGGTACACACCGGTACGCCGTACCGAAACCTCTGTACGGGGGAAACGTCGAATATATAACATATTTTTTAGAACTGTGGAACGTTAGTTGTAAGTCAAAGTCAACTTGGTCTTTGACTGGACTGTACTTCAAAGTATGTGGAATCTTGGCTGCTTCGGGGACGGCACTCCGCTCTGGATACTGGTAGCAAAGTGAGAGAGAGGAGGCACATACAACGAAAACATTAAAATTTAATATAGGCCAACGGCTATGGTAAGAAAAATGTTGCTACAGCAGTCTCAATTTAATTTAAAATTGCAATCAAAATTAGATTGCTATTTTGCCCACTGATTAATTTTTAAAGATGCTCCGAAAAGCGTAAAAATATCGTTTTTAGAACTCTATATTTCAATATTCTATAAAGCCTGCCCTCCCCCCTCCCCCCTCCCCCCACCCGGTAGCCCACAGTACCGGAACCTCTTTTTTTACAAATCGAGCACTGATTACATACATACTCAAAACATGATGGCCACTACTCCTGGAAATCCTGGAAAACTCCTTGATTTTTATTAGGTCTGGAAAATGACCAAAAAGACACCTGGAAAATAGCCACTGTTAATTAATTATAAAAATCTTTCCATCTTAAATCATACCCCCGCTGCGGTTTTGGGTGAGCACTCTATGGTTAACGAAAGAAATTTCCTCAGGCTACCTGTTTCTGTGTTGAAGAACACGTGATAGTATTTTTGTAAAACATATTGAGTATAGACAACTTCACCGCAATAAAATTGCAGGTGGCATTCTTTTCTCTTTTTTTAAAGCAGGTATTTGAGTCATAAAGGCTTTTTTAAAACAACTAAATAATTTGTGTATAGGCTTGCGTATCAATAACGCAATCACCACTAATTTTTGTCAACATCTGTATAAGTAAACCAAACACAACTGCTTTATTTTGGTCTTAAGTAGGCAACCGATAAAGCCCCCCCCCCCCTCTCGGACTCACGCTTATTTTTAAGTCCTGAAAAATAAGAATTGCTCCTGGAAAATTCCTGAAAAACTCCTGGAAAATCGTTGGCCAATTTGAGTGGCCACCAAAACCACGGAAATGTACTATTATGACATAAACAAAAACAAAAATGAAAAAGTGGAAGATTTATTTTATGTACGTATATGACTTTATTTCAGTTTTTTACCTTCTAATTGATGACTTAGTCATAATCACCTTTTTGATGTTTAACATCTTTCTGCTCGGTTGCTGGATAGTTTTGTGGGAGTGATTTTGAAAATCTCACATGTATTGACCGGGAATCAAACTCGGTCTACCTTGGTGAGAGACTAACAGCTTGACCACTGCGCCACAAATGTGACAGTAGCATATCTCCAATTCAATCTATACATTCATCATAGTACCAGTATGAAAATGGAGTGTAAATTAACATTTTAAGAATGTCCAAGCTGTGTAGTATACGAGTAGGATAACAGTCAGATGTTACACATCATATGCGACTACTGTAAGGCTCGTATCTTTTTTTCTTCTAACTGATCGCAATCTTTAGCCTATTTTCATTTATGAATAAAAAATAGGCTTATGAGATCACCTTTTTTCCTTGTGTGTGTCGCCTATCCCCCCATAATAACTTCTAAACAGCTAAAGCGATTCAATGAAGCTCGGTAAGGTCATAGTAATGTTTTGTCCAATCCCGACCGTGCCCTTGAAATTTTATTTCGTCGCACCAATCCAACATGGCGTCGGTGCAAAATATTTCACCGGCATTCTATATCTCCGAAACTATCACCAATATCGCCCTGAAATTTTGGACGGTGATAAAGGGCACTATTAGAAGTTAACCTACGACGTCAGAAGAATGATATCAATGCTGCAACGAAGATCCTTGTGTACAACTCGGTTGTAGTTCCCACCTTACTTTACGGATCTGAATCCTGGACATGCTATAGACGTCATTTTAAAAAGCTGGAGCAGTATCATCAGCGTTGTTTGAGGAGAATTCTTCGTGTCACATGGCAAGACAAACGCACAAACACCAGCATTCTCGAAGAAACACAGACTACCAGTGTTGAAGCCATGCTTTTAAAACGTCAGCTGCGATGGACAGGACACGTAATCCGCATGCCCAATAATCGCATTCCCAAGCAAGTGTTTTGCTCTGAACTAACTGTGTGGGAGGTCCGAGGAAGCCATTCAAAGACGTACTAAAGGCTAATATGCAAATGTGCCATATTGATATCAACAACTGGGAGACCTTAGCTCTTGATCGCTCATCCTGGAGATCAATTGTTCATAGTGGTGCGATACTTTTTGAAGAAAACCGCCGACGTATGATAGAAGATCGGAGGCAACGCAGAAAGAACAGAGTGTTCAATAGAAGACAGGGAATGAATGCGGATGTCTCACCTGGACCTGATACTACCTGTCATCACTGCGGGAAACTGTGTCTCCCCCGCATTGGGCTTTTTAGTCACCTCCGGACTCATCGATGAAGAGTCATTCAGCATTGGAAGGCCAACCTACTCGAGACGAGTGTTTGCTATCATAAAATTCTGAAGCCGTGGACTTAAGTCGAATACGGCAGCGGACGGAGTGTGATTGCCATTCGACTACAGTCGAACATGGCAGCATAGGGGTTAAGGGGCGGAACTACGAGGTCATCTGCCGCTACTGGCTACATTAATGTTTTCGCGTGATGTCTTTCACAATATTGACTGCACCATTCAAACACACAGTCCTCATAGGCTCATGGACTCTGTTGTTTAGGGAGAACTTGCAGTGAAATCCATGTGTTGCATATCGTGTTATTACGCAAAAGAAGCTTTTCCATCACAATGGCAACATTTGAGTAAAGTCGTTGAGTTTGACAGATCTGCATTCTAATGTCTTCTATGAATGATTTTTCTCGATAGAATCAAAATGTTCTCGAAAGAAAACATGCATTGTCCGTTGAGACAATATATTTTTAACACAAAATGTGAAAAAATGGTCCGGCTGACTCAACAAATTGCCAGCGTTTCGCCCTAGTGTACCATTGGGCTCTTCTGTTGGTAAAGTACACAGCTTTGACTCCCGTAGTGCACTGGCATTGCTTGTGACGTAGTTACACATGTATCGAAACGTCTTGCAATGGCCTTCTCAGTGTGTACTAGCTACCGCCTTGGTGAGGTGTACTTTTACCAACTGAAGAGCCCAATGGTACACCAGGGCGAAACGCTGGCAATTTGTTGAGTCAGCCGGACCATTTTATCACATTTTGTGTTAATTTTTCTCTGCCAAGAAATTTATTTCTGGTCTGAGGGTTGGAACGGGATACGCTCAGCCTCGTGAGGCAAGACTGAGAAGAGATGGGTTTGATTCCCACCTCAGCTATCCTGGAAGTGGTTTTCCGTGGTTTCCCACTTCTACTCCAGACAAATGCCGGGATGGTTCCTAACTTAAGGCCACAGCTGCCTCCTTCCAAATCCTCACCTGAATTACAAATACATACACAACTACAGACACCACCATAACACAGGTTATCATGCACACCCAAGTACACAGGGATAGATGCCTATGATGTCCACGCCGCTCAAATGAAACAACAACTACATCATCATCACCGGCTTTAACTCGAATCCGAGTATGAATCTTCTTCCTTCAGTCCAGTTTGTGGATGTGTTTACGGTGACTAAAGAGTCCAATCCTGGCATGGAACAAGCGCCCACACAAGTCACATAGTATTGCTGGAGGAGGACGTGGTTGGGCTGCTCGAAGTTTCCTAGCTTGACGCTTGGCCTATTCATGTGAGCGTCGATTCCTTTCAAACGTTTTTACATTATCCGAGATGGTACGGCGCCAAGTTGAGCGGTCTTCAGCCAGCGGGTCTCAGGTTTGTGAATCAAGACCTGTCAATTTCAGGGTCTGCTTAAATTGGTCCTTGTAGCGCCTCTTAGGACCACCATGAGGTCAGGTGCCATAGCATAACTCACCATATAGCATTTGACGAGATGATCTCACATCATCCATTCGATGGACATGACCAATCCATCTAAATTGGTGACCTATTATGGATGATTCTATGCTGTTGATTTGAGCCTTTTCCAGAACAGCAATATTGGTAATGCGGTCTTCCCATTTAATCCTCAGGATTGATCGATGATTTTGGAGGTGGAAACGCTCAAGCTTCCTGAGATCACGTCGGTAAAGGGTCCACGTTTCACAGCCATACAACAATGTAGAAATGACTACCGCTTTGTACACCATAAGCTTTGTACTCATGGACAGATCTTTATTCATGAAGACTCGGTGCGCTAATCGTCCATATGCTGCATGGGCTGCG